>JAVQJL010100653.1:0-66627 GCA_036024295.1 Nannoperca obscura | reverse complement strand
TAGCAGCCCTGCTTCTTTGGAAATAAGATCCAAACGTCTAAAAAGCAGGATTTTCAACTGACCTGTTTAAAGAGAAACTGAAGATGTGGAAATAGCCTGTTAGTTTAACCTTTCTGGTTGCATTCACATGCCCTGTTTGTGCTTTCCCTACTTTTAATCTGACGTGCTGCCATGGAGGTGGCTGATATACACAGATGCCCAGTCACAGATATGTCCTAGCCTTTCAGCCCAGTGGCTGCGGTTCAAACCACTGAGGAGCCAAAGCATAGGAAGAACAAAGACTTTTTAGCTGGCCAAAGAATGCATATAGATGGACGGTGCCACTGAAAACAAATACAGCATGATTACTTTGAACAAGATCGAGTTACAAAAATTGCACCCTGGTATGTGAACATCATACCAGCCTATCTGACTGGTTTCAAGATTAGGCCATTTGGATTCCATTCCACATCTACTTCCCTTCATTATGACCCAGCCACAAAGGAGCCAACAGCTATCCTATTATTATAGTATCAACATTGCTGATATTTTAAAGGATAACTGAAAGAATCCCATCCTGGCCAGCTCCAGTCTAACTGAGTATTTCCTCAAACATAAAACTGGTCTACTCCCTTTAAACTCTTACAAAATATGTCATGCTCTACGACAAACATTGTAGTAAATAGGTACAAATAACATTGGATATGGAAATGGGCAAAAAAAATAACCTTATTCTGAATGGTATCTGTCCAGAAGATCCTATGGAGGTTATAATGGAAGTCGACTCCCACTGCAACCCCTCTGTTCTGTGAGTGAACCAAAGTGCGCAGATTGTGTCCATGGATGTCACCCATTAGCAGGTCTCTGCCGTTAGAATATATCAAAGAAGGGACTCCAGCTGCAGAGGAAACAAAATGCAACAAGTTAAAAAAATATTAAATCAGATTGGAATCAAAACAGAACCCCAGAATGGATGCTCAACTAAAATAGCAGTGGAAATATACAGAATGTATCAGCCACTATCATTACACTCTCTTTTCACTAAAGCTAAAGGCAGAAAGGTCAGCCTCTTAGTCATCACTCTTTCTATGTTTCACAAAGGCAAGAGACTAACTAAAACAACAACAACGCAACAATGCACCAGAAAGAAGTGCCGACACTCACTAAAGCAGCCACAGTGGTTGGCAAACAGGAAAGGCAAGGCAGGTTTATTTAAAAAGCACATTTCAAACACAGAGGCAATTCAAAGTGCTTTACAAAGGTAAAGAAAAACATTAGAAAGACATAATAAAATTGTAATATAAAATATGTGTTTCTTTTAAAGGTTTTGTTAAAGTGGAAAATCGAGGTTCAATCTGTATTTTAACAGTTACATAAATAAAATGACATAAAATACAGTGCAGTAAAAAGATGTAAGTTGCTAATGCAACAAAGGAAATAAAAGAGCAATAAAGAAACCAGTTAAGCAAATGCTCAAGAGAACGGCCAAGTTTTAAATTTTGTTTTGAAAGTGACTAAAGTCGGGGCGCATTTGAGATCTAGAGGAAGTTGGCTCCATCTATGTGCAGCATAATAGCTAAAAGCAGCTTCACCCTGTTTGGTTCTGACTCGAGGTACAACCAGCTGACTGCCTCCTCAAGATCTAAGTGCCCTGCTGGGTTTATATTCTTCAAGGAGATCAAAGAAGTATTTTTGCCCAAGATTATTGAGCAATTTATAAACTAGCAGCAGCACTTTAAAATCAATTCTGTAACAGGAAGCCAGTGTAATGATTTAAAACAGGAGTAATGTGCTCAGTTCTCCTGGTTCTCGTAAGAACTCTGGCAGCAGCGTTCTGAATGAGCTGAAGTTGTCTGACAGTCTTTTTGAGGAGACCAGACAAGATGGCATTACGATAGTCCACTCTGCTGGAAATGAAGGAATGCATGAGTTTCTCTAAATCTTGTCTGGACATGAAACCTCTAAGCCTTGATATTAGTTTGAGATGATAAAATGCAGATTTAGTTATCGCCTTGATGTGGCTGCTAAAGAAAGGGGGCTATGCTAATGGTTCTCATTTGGATGGATAATTCACACTTTTAAAATCTGAGCATACTGTATGTAAGACAGATTGTCTTCAAACAGAGAGGAAATGGCACTCACTTGAGACATTAGCTCTGCAGTATCTGTGCTGCTCCAGCATGTAGCCCTCTCGACAGCTGCAGCGATGGGAGCCTATGCGGTCCTCACACAGCTGGTCACACACGCCCCACATCGAACAGTCGTCAAAGTCTTCAGCATGAAATCAAAATCACAGCAGATGAGGATTAAACACGGATTTGTTTTGTTTGAGTCAAATTACACTTTTAACACATTTTTAAGACAACATAACTCTGTAATGAAATGCGAATAAACAAATCGAAAAGGCCCATCTTTCCCCTTCACTTCTTTTTAATTCAGCTAATACAAACAGCAGATTCTATGTGCACTTCTAGATCTTGCATACAATTTGAGTTGATTAGGCTCTGGCCAGAATACGAATGGTGTGTCAGTTCTGTTGTTACATGCACCAACTTAAGTCTTATTTTGGTGAAGCTTTTTCTTTGTACTATTGGGTATGCTGTGTGATTTAGGAGTTCTGTTGTTAACAGAATGATGGGAGAAACTGTATCCAGCGCTTGCTACTGCTAATCTCGTTTATCGAGCCAAAGGAGATCATTTTCATTACATGGAAAAGAATTGAACATTGCAACTCATCCTTGCAACTGTCGATATGAAGAAAGAATCTCAATCATTGAGCAAGTGTGATGTAAAGTCAATGAAGGATATATACCAATACATGTGCGACTATCATTGCTGCTGACAATGTATCCAGAAGGACAAGAACAGGTCCCTCCATCAGGGGAAGCATGACAACGATGCTCACAGCTCAGAGAGGCACATCTCCAGATACCTGACCATCACAGAAACACGATTAGTGATTGACTATATATCAGTAGCACACTTTCTGTGATATTAGATGTCCTAATGTGTCCTTGACAGTAGCTGTGTTGGTACTAACTGCAGTTGTGCCCAGCAGTGGTGTTAGTTTCATCCTCTCCCTCGGGACAGTGAGCCGTCCCATCACACAGCTGATCCATGGGGATACACAGACCAGAGGAGGGACAGGGCCATTCTCCTGGGTAGCACTCCTGCGCTACATTGCCTACAGACAAAACAAATTCATCATCTTTGTGCAGGCTTGCGCACAGAGAAGGGATAACAAAATCAGAAAACAGGACTGCCGAGTTAGACATGTGCTGGACTAAAGGATATCCAGTGCGTGAGGTGTGCATTAAGGACAGTAATATGGTGTTGAGCTTAAGAAAATTGTGAACAGGACTTTACTGTCAAGGAAATTACTGTCACTTTAAATCGATGCAGGGGAGTGGAGCTTTGAGAGGGTCACATGGGGGCTCAGAGGGCTTCTGCAGCCCATCCTCTAAAAACACACACTCTTCACAGCCGTGTGGAGGAATTCTAAAGCCCTTTGGGGGGCTCCGCGATCTTGTGCCACAAAGAGGCATTTGAATAACACACTTAAGGGAGCACAGGCATAGCGTCTTGCTAGTCCAAACCAACCATGGAGACTGGAGATGAATCAGGTTCACACAGAGAGCTTGAGTTGATGCACATTCTAGTTTTTCTTAACCAGCCAAATGTCTAACGTTTCTAGTCCTAACAGTAAAAATGAAATAGATTTATGAAAATCTGTTTCCAGCTATTCATACCGCAGCCTTTTTCGTCTGCATTGTCCTCACAATCATCCTCTCCATCACAAAGCCAGATTTGGTGGATACAGCGACCACTGGGGCAGGTGAAGTAGTTCCCCCTACACGTAGGATATGCTGCAAGTGACACACACACAGAAAAGAACAGAGACTACGTTACAAGTACATCTATCTGGGTGAAAAGAAGAGTCACAAGACAGACAGTGGGGTTTGGAAAGACAGAGGCTACATACTGCAGTTAAGCTCATCACTTCGGTCTCCACAGTCATCGTCATGGTCACAGACGTAGCGTTGAGGAACACACAGCCCATTATGACACGGGAACAGGCCCGCATTGCAGTGCTGTGCTAAAGAAAACACAACAGAAAAAGACAAAAAAAGATTTGGTGATGATTTTTTTGGTTGCATTTTTTGGAAGGCTCAACAATGACTTCCACTTGAACCGATTAGCCCTTAAATTGACTCTTATAACAATTAGCTTCTTACTGCAATTTGCCTCATCAGAGCCATCGCGGCAGTCAAGTATGTGGTCACATCGCTGGGTCCGGTTGTAGCAGGCCCCATTAGCACACCTCAGCTGTGTACACTCGGGGTAATCTGAAAGATTAAATCATCATTAGGACAATGCTTTGCATTCAAATCAGCCTGACAGCTGTGTTCTGTTTAGCTTTTAAAAAGTGAAAACCTCTGCGAATGGAGACTTAAATTTAACGCCGCCACCATTACAACAGCAGTCACCACAGCATTCTTTATTCAATTGTGAGATTACCACAGTGTGTAGTGCTGTGAGTCTACCATGTCGGCACAATAATGGCATAGCAGCTGAACTTCAGCTTGACTAATCCACCAAGGAATCTGCAATCAACCTCTGACAACAAGAAGCATATTGTGGCCCATTCTGTCAGTCAGCGAGCCTCTTAATCTTAACAAATTGATTAAAATGCCACAGGAGCCTGAGATAATAAAAAAAAAAAAGGAAACCACCCTGGAGAAGACTTACGGCAGTCTCTCTCATCAGACCCATCTGAGCAGTCCGCCAGACGGTCACACCGGTATTCTCCTGGGATGCATACTCCGTTACTACAGCTGAACTGGCCACTGGTGCACGTCCTTCCAGCTGGGGACAGATTGGAGTGTGACTTCGCAGGACATACAAAAGTTTTATTTACGTAGTTCTATGCACTAAGAATGTATCTACTATAGATACAGGTACTGAACACTCATCTAAGACCTTAACTTCCTCAGTCCCACAAACCCTTTGGCTGGATCAAGCAGATACCAAATATATATATGCTGAAAAATATATTTAAGTATAAGGGTTCAGGTGGTTCAATCTCAACTCATCTGAAAGACAATTGGAATAATAACTTGCTATGTTTTCCATGAAACATTGATAAGCTCCCCTGAAGAATTGCTAATAATGTAAAATGTACTCACGGCAGTGTTGCCTCTCGTCTGAGCCATCCTCACAGTCCTCCTCATCATCACACACCCACACATCAGGGATACACTCGCCGTCACTCAGACACTTGAAATGACTGGCATCACATGTTACCTGAGCTGTGGGAATACACAAAGCATTTCATTATTTACAACTGTTATATAATCCAGTGGTGGAAAGTTACTATGTAGTACTGTGTATCATGTATGTAAGTACAGCACTTTAGTACAATTTTAAGTTACTTGTACTTTACTTGAGTGTTTTCATTTTATGTTACTATTAACACCTGCTGCACTACAAATTTATACTCAACTAAATATTACAGCACTAACGTCACTTAGTACTTTGCAAGATTTTACATACTACATACATATTGTTGCACTGTTATAGATAAAACTAAAGACGAGTCCTTTTACTCACGGCAGTTGTGTTCATCACTGTCGTCCACACAGTCTGATGTGCCGTCACAGTGCCAGTTACCTGGTATACATCGGCCTGTCCCACAGCGGAACTGTCCCAACTCACATCCTACACACAATAACAATTGTACATAAGTCAGTGCTTGATTTTTATTTGTTTTTATTACATGCTATTAGAACTTTAATCCACGGTTATTGTTTTCCATCAATGATTTGCCATTTAATGTTACATTATTATCATTATTTCATTTTGTCCAAAACTTGTCATCCTGTCCACTCTGGGTCCTTGGGGCAAGGGGAAAAAATATATAAAAAATATGGTCACAAAAAAGAGAACTCATCAATTTTCAAATACTCAAATTACAAATAAATAAAAACATGGCGTACGGGGATAAAGATGCCTTCCACTGATGGAGCATGTTGTTAACAGCATTGACGAGGCTTGGAGACACGCGTGCCAGCCATCCCCCCGACAGTTACACAACCTCATCCCGAGCCTCCTTTTGATGTTCTCACTGAGTGGCATCTGTAGAGATAAGGAACCACCACTCTACCTTCCCTGACATTTTCCCGGAGAGATTGATTCAGGCAGCATAGTTCAGTGGCAGAGCACTCCATCAGACCCGTCCAAATAGGAATGTGCATTTCTGATTGTCTCTCTGACAGCCTGATTTATGGTACGTGCTGCTCCTGTCCGGTCTGAAATGTAATTGGAATAAATAGTGGTACTGGGTGGTACCGCAACCATTATAACCAAAATTCTTCGGGAGAAGAGCTCTGAGATGGTGATTGGTGGTGCACGCTTGGGGTTGGTGGTCTATCTTCATCCTGTCTTATCCAGCATTTTGTGTTCATGTTGCAGTACCCCATAGCTATAGCTCTAGCCCATTGTAATGGATTGAAGTTACAAGAATTATATAGATATGCTGTGAAAAACAAAATGTTTTTTAGGTAAACTGCCAAAAATGAATTGCCTACAAACGCTGTGTGAAGGAGACATTGATTGTATTAAGAGTCAGAGGTTTATCATCTACTTTATACAATGTTCTCGTTAAAAGACGTATCACGTTCCACAACAGTTGTGGGGTCACTGCCTGTGCTACTGCACTAAAAGCTTTGCATACACTCCGATCAAAAATGCTTGTCTCAGGTAAAATTAGCCAGCAAACCACCAAAGTGTTTTACGTCCGACCCAGCAAAACAAGTTTAACTCCTTCAGCAGCTATCCAGGACGCAAAACTTCTTTTCTGCTCAGTTTACTAATGATACAATTGCTCACGATCTGCTCAAAGGAAGCCTTTGTTGCAAGACAGTGATCCCAGAGGTTTCAGCATCATCTATAGCATGGCAGCAGGGACAAGTGATACAGTATACGAATGGCTAAGAAGTGCACGGTATTAAACAAAAATACAATCTTTTCTATTTAAGAACACTTCCCTCAATAATGAAGTGCGCATTCAGTACATTTAAGTATTGAATGTCCAGACAACACTCTTTTTGTACAGGACAACGTTTCATAAACAGAAAAAGAATTGTCTTTTTAAACTGAACCAATATGACAATATATAACAATACAATAAAATAGCAAACCCTATCACAATCTGCTTTCAAAAAGATCAAGATGTTTATAGTTGCCATACATTCAGACCTAGGCTGACAACTTAAAACCATGTATGCCAAAGAGAAACCAATCTGCTGGAGGCTTTCAAATGCAGCCAGTGTTTCCTGACAGTATTACTTCTGGGAAAGGTGACAGATACACTGAAGCTGAACCTTTCAACTGCACTATCTCGTGTGAAGGTTCTTCTTACATTCTGAAAAGAACGTCTTCTTTGTAACTTTTCCTTAATCCTCCAATTTATATGTCTTCATCCTCACAAAGTCGCAATTTCACTTTGTCAGTCAATATTAGAGATGGTAAAGGCCGGGGTAAATGGTGCATGTTTAATCTGAGTCTGATGATCCGTGATTTCTTTTTATTGTTTTTTTGTTGGTGAGTGTTTCTGAGTAATTTAATGTTTTCCTTTCCCTTCTTTCTAGCCTTGTCTTTTCTAATTAGCAACTTAAACCCACAGCAGGAGAGAGCACCACGCTATCCATGCAGGAAGATAAGGATGCCCTACTATTGCCCAACAAAGAGGAGCAGTAGAGGAATTTTCATTAGAATGAAGCCCCCCAAACGCCTTAAACCCCACTGTGAAATTACAATGGCACAAAAGAGGTGCCAGCAGGGATGCAGACTCATAACTGGAAGTGTCACCTTAAAAAAGCCACTTTGGAGATGAACAGCAGAAAGCAAAGTACAGTAAGCCTTACTTCCAGCAATAAGGTAAGACAAAAGTGGAGCATAATCTCTCCTCTCACGGCCACCCATTACGAAAACACCTGTTGCTGGCGCTGAAACATCTCTTTCTTGTCATGTGGGGCGCCTGAAAGATGCCTTCAAGCTTTCATCAATGCCGTCTTGTTTTGGCCCAGCCCTCTGCACCCACTGAATGCGTGTGGAGAAATGTGGAGAAAACGGCTGCTGACAGCATGAAACGCTGGACCCGTCCATGCTGTCACAGCGAAGTGCTGCTGCCTATTTCATATGGAAATCAATGCAGCAGAATGCAGTCAATTGCCAAACAAGTGACTTTGGCTCTTATTGCTACACACAAAACAGTGGAAAAACCAAGGGGCTTTGGCAGTGGCATGGGAGCAAAAAGAAGGAATAAATGGAGTGAGGAAAAAGCCTTGGTCTGGTTAGAATTGAGGAATACTTAACATCATTTTTGGTACGTGCCTTAACAAAAGTATGACTGAAAAGAACTAAGAATTAAGTTGTCACAATGCAATGACGCAGCCAGTGGACAACTTATTTTTCCTCTGTACAGTGAGTCACAGCTCACCAACTGTTTTACTGGAAGCTAAACTGCATCCTCAGTGTCTGTAACCTAGACTAAGGGCGCTGCAGGAAAAGAAAGGATTTGCTCTCAATTTGTGCCAAATGTGTTCCTGCTTCTAACGCAGTGTAACTGTTGCACAAGGATTTAGGCTCCTACACCGGAAAGAAGCCGGTTTAAGATGCACGTGTTGGCCAGGTTTGTGTGTCTTGAAATGTCTGAACACAACAGAAGACATTTCTAACGATTACATACTCAAAAATAAAATAGATTTGATCAAATCAAGAAAGTCTCGCCCCACATCTGACCAAAATACTAACAGACTACAGTTACATTAACAAACGTGTTTTCATTATTCTGCATTCTTCTTATGAAATAAAAACTTAATTTGTAACAGCATTAAAGTTCTTACTGTGCACTTAATAGCTTATTAAGAGTTCACTGGTCAATGATTAATGGGAAAACAGCTCAATTTACAGACAAAACATGTGTGAAACAGCAAAAATGGCAGGGGATGGTTAACAAACCAACACCATGAAATCCCCTCAGACCGTCACATTAGCTATTAATGCCAGTGTAAGCATTCTGCAGCCGTATCAATCCAGAGGGCTGGATAATGTGTTACAGAAGGTCATGGAAGAAACAATTATCAAACTAAAGGATCTTTGTGGAGGATCAAGCAGAGATTAGAGAAAGTACCGTGTCCTCTTATAGTAAAAGAACATAAATAAACCCCTACTAATTCTTTCTGAGTATATTATTAAGTGACACGTCGTTCAGTCTGATTCACACATCATCAGACAGCCTTCAGGAAGCACTTGATACTCACAATTCAGGTTAAAGATACATGACTATGAACTTTATTCAAGCAGCCTACATCACTGTCTGGTAATCACATCAAATCCAAGCTAATGATCACCGGGAACATGCTGACAGAGTCTACTGAGAATCTGCGGTTTTAGTCAAGTCATCATTTTGAGCACCTCAGTTGCACATTCATCAGCAAATTTCAGCTACAAGTACTGCCACTGGATTTTTGTCTGTGTCAACACTGTTGTTTTTGCTTAGGGGCATGGACAGTCCACCTTTTGTCTGTTAGCCAGTGAGGAAATATAGGAAAATAGGTCCAAGATATTTCCTAATAAATAAATATAAAAATCTGTAGCCATGACCTTACTCTTGGTTACAGTTTTTTCTTAACTCCAAACTGCTCCTTGTGTAGAAATGGCTCCATTCTGCAGCAGCTGCAGTGTAATTAGTTGCTTGATTCACACTAAGGAGCTTACATACTAAGGGTTGAGCAAAAAGAAAGCAGATTACAGTTGGAGAAGTAGGATCTAGCCGGGCTACAAACACAGGAGACAAACACATGACTGTCATGTATAAAGAGCAGTGAGCATTGTGTCTCTGTCTCTCTACATTAGAAAATAGAGTTCTTCCTCGAGTTGGAATCAAGTTTGAATCATTGGTTCGCAGCGTAAAATCCGCTCCACTGAATGAGATTTGTACCAGTAGCTCTCAGTCCTCACAGATTGTCTGAAAGTCACATGCTCTTTTCTGTTACCTAGCAACAGTAAAGCTCAGGCAAAAGTTCCTCAAGAGAACTTCCAATCTGTCTGAGGAAGGCTTTGTGCTCAACCTTTAAAGTAATACTATGTGATAAAACGTTTAGCTCTAGAGCCAGAATTACTTTACCTAGTGGCCACATCAAAATGACTGGAAGAGACTGTGCTGTTCCATTATAACAGCGGCTTTTGAATCATCAAAAAGGTTATTTCCATTGCGTTTAGTTGATTTATTCTCTTTGATTCCCATCCCAACTTGAACTGTTGGGTAGTGGATAGTGTATGTGTCTGTGCTAAAAACAAACAAACTTCAATTTCCCTGCAACAGTAGCTGGTTTGTTTTGATGAGCAACAAGTGCACTGGGTGAATCACTAGTAGCACAGCAACTCTGCAAGTCCTCAATACATACTTCAGCTGGCAACCTGTGTGGACAGGGAATAAAATGTAGGAGAAAGAAAAAACCCCACACTACTTACCTTCAGAGTGGCACCATCTAACACAGCACAGGAAGACGAGGAAGAGTTTAAGTAGCAGTGCTCTCCACATTCTGGCTGGTCCGTCCAGCTCCGCTGTGCAGATGGAGGAGCTGTAGGGACTGGGGCTGGGATGCTGTTGCTTTCTTCTGTCTGTCTTTCTTGGCCCGCTAGTTGATGAAAAGGGGCGTGCACAAAGGCCAGGACAGCCGCTCCCCCAAGCCAGCCTCGGCCCTCCGGATAAATCCCTCTGGCCCTGGAATCTGCATAATGCCATGCAGGGCCGACTTGTCCCGAGTGCCAGTGATTTTTCGCTCCCAGCGGGCTATCATCGCTGTTTATTTGGGAATTATAGGGGGGGTCGGGCGCTTGAGAGGAAAATGTTGATAGAAGTAATTAAAATATAAAACTACGAAAAGCATTAAATGCTGGTGTCCTGAAGGCCCAGACGAGTCACGAAAGCCCGAGGTTGCTGTTCGAGTCCGCCCAGACCCTTGTTGCATGGTTTACACACACTGCCCCGCACAAAGCTTCATATGTGACAATACAATTCATTGTAAGAGTATTTTACATACTACACAAGTGCAAAAAGAAGAGAAAAATGTATTACGTTGTGAAATATTCATTATCGTCTTACGGTGGTACAATAAATATAGACGTATATACTAAGTCACTCTAAGACACTATATATAAAGTGACTTATGAATAAAACTATTAACGTTACGACGGCACCGCGAGATCTCAAAATGAAAAGTGACCCCAAAAAAGACAATTGGGCTACCGCATAAAATTAAGTTACTAAAATGTAACCCTAACGAAGTGAAGGATAAGGAAGATTAAAAAAAAAACATAAAAAGAAACAGTACTACTTCTTTCTACATGGATCATATCCTAGACAGGATATAAATGGCCCACACCTTCACGGTGCAAGTGGCTGAGCAGAAGCCCAACGCCTCCATCGTGCGGCCGAGCGGCGGCATCTCACCTGCTGACAAATCACAGCGCGCGGCTGGAAGACGGTTGCCATTAGTGACCGAGCAACTGAAGCTTGGAGATGAAACGAAAGAAGCGGTTTTCTGTATAAAACCACGAGGGTCTTTATTTATTTTTTCTCTCACAATGGCAAGTTCACATAAAAACGCCGAAAACGTAATGAAGGTGGAGGATAGCACGACGGAGGTATGTAAAAGTTAAGTCTGTGGGGTCCGCTGTTGGTGAGAGTGCATAATTTAGGCTGCTATCAAACTAGTAACTAGCTAGTTTAGCTCATTTGCTATATTTGCTGTCTCCTGAGTACACTTCATATTTAATGTCAAGTTATCTTACTTGCGCAACTGTCCAATAAATACGTAGTAACCTATACGTAATAGTAATATTACAAAGATTTTTTTAAGTCTTAAAATGAACTTGAAACTTGCTGAAAAACGTGTCCCATAATGCTAAATTAGCTATATGTTAAAAAAAGAGCTACAAAACGGTAAAGTAAGCTACAAAATGTTACTGTCTCGCGCACAAGAAGTCTTCAGACATGACTAGAAAAAACTTTAAAATTACTTTAGCTTAAATTACTTTTACATTGTGGTATTGGTGCTGTAAAATATAACTTCCACCTCCACTGTGTTTACAGTTGATGGGATATGTTTCTGTGATGCCAATGTTGTGTATGTTTTTGATTTATTAGAAATTTTAGGGGAGTGAGCACCGATAAAAAGGGCCACTACCATTGAGGTTATGTAACTGTGACCGTCTAAACTAGAGCCTAATCAATGAATCAACCACAATATTTTAGTCTATTAGTTTATTGTAGATATATCGGTATTGGGGGGTATGTCACCTGATAAGTGACATGAAATACAGTACAGAAATGATCAAAAATTACGTTTTTTTTTCCCCTTTGTTCCCAGCATATGGACAGTATTCAGGAGGCACTGGAGAAACTTAAAAGCATGTCTCTAGAGGGTACAACAGAAACAAGGATGCTGCGGTCCAGGATAGATGAACAGTCAAGTCTGATCTGCATACTGAAACAGAGAGCAAATGAGCTGCTTCTTCGCTGTCAAGCCCTGCAACAAATCAATACCGAGCTGGAGGGCCGAGTAACAGACTGTCAGAAAGAACTGGATGGTGAAACAAAGAAAGCAGAGCTATTAGTGAAGAGATTTATGGATTTAGCTGCCAACAATCAAGCCATTATTGCTTTCATGGAAGAGTACAAAAATCAGAATGCAGAGTTAAATGTGGAAAACAAACGGCTACAGTCAGAAAATGAAACGCTTTTCTCCCAAAAGTTACAAGATAAAGAAGTGTTTGTTGAAAAATTGATGCAAGACATCAAACAGCTGACAGAGAAACACACAAAGAAGGAAAATGAATATCGGTAAGAAGAATCAATGTCAGTTATTTACTGCTGAAAGATCAATCTATTGGTCGATCGACAGAAAATGAATCCACAGCAGTTTTGATAATCTTGTAGTAAAAGAAATTAGTTTATCCAGTAAAACTGCCAAACATTTCAGTTTCAGCTTTTAAAATGTGAGGATTTGCTGAGTTTCTTTAACACCTTTGCTGTATTTTGCATCTACATTTAAGGGAGAAATTAGCCGGATGCCACTCAAATCTACTGGAACAAGCAACTCGGCATCAAGCAAAGGAAGCATCGCTTCTTAATAAATTGTATGATGCTCAGCAACAGCATAGAGAGGCTGTAGAGATGTGCAAAGGTGGGTGGTCAACGCTTTATCACGCTCTGCTATAAAATGCAAGCATTTAACGTGTGTCCTTTCCACAATCAGACCTGAAGCTGAAACTACAACAGGCTGAAGAAGAGCATGCTTTCAACGCAATCAACATGAGAGAATGCATCACAAGCCTCACCAAAGAGAAGGACAAATTATTGCATCTGTCTATGGAAAGAGGGAAAGTAATACAGGTGATTGAAAAGAGTAGTTCTCCTCACTGAAATCACAACTCTGCACAGACAAACCAATCACTTCATATACACACACACACAACTTGGTCTTTAATACAGGAGAAACAAGAGGAAATCCAGCAGATGGAGACAAAATTGAAAGAAGAAAAAAAAGCCCGGGCCAAAGCAGAGGATAGGTACATTGTGCATCAACAACACACTACTGCTTTCAGAAAATCCTTAGAGAGAAGTATTGTCCCTGTCTATAACTGTCCCTGACTTTGCCTCAGGTTTGAACAGGAAGCAGAAGCGGTTAATGCAGACGTAAAAGTCAAGTCTCTCCAGTCTGCTCTTGATGAATCCACAACAAAATATGGAAAGTTCAAAAAGGTTTGTCAGAATCTGCAATATTGAAGCATAATTGACAGTTGCCTATATGAGTCTGGGAACATGCTCGACATATCTGTCTTCTGACATTATTTTACAGGATTTCGAAGCCTTCAAAGAACACAGCACCAACCTCCTTATACAAGAAAGGGAGTTAAATAAGAAACTTCGCCATCTGATGGGCTAAAGCAATATTTAAGTGTCATGTTTTGTTACCAATGCTTTCATTAAAACAAATAATCTTCACCACAAGTGGTCTCTCAATGCTAACAATGAAAAAAGGACAAACAAAAAGTATATCACAATATCACTTTTTTATTTAATCTTCACCTTTCCAGAGAAATGGAACCACAACACAACATACTTAGCATGACATGTTAGAAGTTCCTCAAATAGAAATATTGTACAACAAATGTTTACCTCATAAAAGCCTTCAGACAAAATCACTTAAGAATGCTCCTCGGCCAGTTTCTCAACCTTTTGGACGACTTCTTCAATGGGACCCACCATGTAGAAAGCTTGCATCATATTCACCTTAAAGAGAGGAAAGAATAAACAGTTACCATCAAATTAGTCCCATTTAGAAATGTTTTGATCTGGGTGCAGCACTTCCTAGAATGCTCTGGAAGCCTTTGATTGTTTCCTTAAGAGGCACCAGCTTTCCTATGTGGCCCGTAAAGACCTCTGCTACCTGGAAGGGCTGCGACAAGAAATGCTGGATCTTGCGAGCACGAGCTACAGTCAGCTTATCTTCCTCAGACAATTCATCCATACCCAGGATAGCAATGATGTCCTGCAATGATTTGTAGTCCTTAAAAAGTAAAAAAAAAAAAACAGGTTGGGTTAGCTTTTGGATTGCGGATATCGTTAACAGCCGATCTTAATTAGTTAGCATCCAACATGAGGCTCGCCTGAAGAATCTTCTGCACACCACGAGCAACATCATAGTGTTCAGCTCCAACAATGTTGGGGTCCATGATGCGGGAGGTGGAATCCAGAGGGTCCACAGCAGGATAGATGCCAAGCTCAGCAATAGCACGGGACAGCACAGTTGTTGCATCCAAGTGAGCAAAGGTTGTGGCAGGAGCAGGGTCAGTCAAGTCAAAAGCAGGCACATAGATGGCCTGTAACAAAATGAGACATTTTAGTAATCGTGAAAAAGGAGCGTGTCTTCCAACATGCGATTGGCATCTTGTGCCATCTCACTTGAACTGAGGTGATGGAGCCCTTCTTGGTGGTGGTAATTCTCTCCTGCATTGTCCCCATGTCAGTAGCCAAGGTAGGCTGGTAACCCACAGCCGAGGGGATACGACCCATCAGGGCAGACACCTGACGGATAATAAATATTCAGACGCAAGACATTTATACAATACTATGTTGATGACATCTGCTAACCAATTAGAAAATCTATTTGTACCTCTGATCCGGCCTGGGTGAACCTAAAGATGTTGTCAATGAAGAGAAGCACGTCTTGTCCCTCCTGATCACTGAAATATTCAGCAACAGTCAGACAGATCGTTCATTTGACCGTACACCAGCGCTACCTGAGGACATGAAGACGAGAACCACCCAGGGAGTTTTCCCATGAGTTTACGTTCTGTATAGATACTACATAAATCACATCAAAAGTGATGTTTGTGCTAAAGTAGCTAAGCTAAATTGTGGGTTTAAAAACTTAATGTAACTCATGCAGAGTGTCACCTTTGAGGTGGCGTCCTTCAGGTTAATGACACCAGACTCGATCATTTCATGGTACAAGTCGTTTCCCTCACGGGTTCGCTCTCCCACTCCAGCAAACACAGAGTAGCCGCCATGAGCCTTGGCCTCGTTGTTGATCAGCTCCATGATCAACACAGTCTTGCCAACGCCAGCACCTCCAAACAGGCCTGAAGGAGTACAACATGCACAATAATCAATTAGCATCATATGCACGTATGAAAATGTGAGCGCAGACAAAAGAAAATAAATAAATCAGTGTGTCAGATAATCCACTAACCAATCTTTCCACCCTTTGCGTAGGGTGCCAGTAGATCTACCACTTTGATGCCAGTGACCAAGATCTCCTGCTCCACACTCATGTCTGTGAACTCAGGGGCTTCAGCGTGAATAGGAGCAGTTCTGCAAGATAATAAAGCATTATCTTTAAATATGCTGTTTAAAAGGATAAGGCTTATTTCTCAATTGTCAACAAATCCTATAAATGTTTGAGTGACATTTATTAAAAACTACAGTCCCCCTTTTAGATAGTTACTAAAGTATAGAGTATTTGCATGTTTCCATATTTATGTCCCTACTAGGAACACTAGGGTTGCAACGGCTACAGACAACGCTGGAAAGTCAAGCCATGGTCTTCTCATGGGATTTGTTGACAACAACAAAAACAGAATAACTCCAGCTTCTTGATCATCTTCTCAACACTTACTGTTTGGTGGTAATGGGACCTCTCTCATCAATGGGCTCTCCAATGACATTCATGATCCTGCCCAAGGTCTCGGGTCCCACAGGGATCCTGATGGGGGCTCCGGTGTCCAGGACCTTCTGACCGCGGACCAGACCCTCTGTGCCATCCATGGCGATCGTCCTGACTGTGTTTTCACCTGACGAAACACACGAGAAGAGACGGTAAAGAAGACAACCGTTTAAATTCCACAACGGTCATCCAAACACTGACTTGCTGGGCAACGGGTCGACCCCGGTGTCGGGTCGACTCACTCACCCAGATGCTGCGCCACCTCGAGCACCAGCCTGCTCTCACGGCCAGCCACCTCCAGTGCATTGAGAATAGGAGGGAGGCCTTCGTCAAACTGGACATCCACTACAGCACCAATCACAGCCACTATGCGGCCATTGCCCAGTGCTGCCTGAGCAGCTGGGGCAGCGCAACCCCTGCCTGAAAGGGCAACGACAGGAAAAGGACAGTGACATTAATGGCAAACATATTGAAAGTAAATTTACATGAGAAATCAAAACTTCCACAGAGCATGTATTTGATATATTTAATCAATCAATCAATAATATAACAATAAATACATTAAAAGACAAATAAGCAAACTTATTATATATATCCACATGTTGGTGCTTCAGGGTAGCATTGTCCATATGTTGTTGTCACTAAAACTCAGCCTGAAAAGTTCAAACAGGCTGTGTGAAACACTGACTTGTACCAAGTTACTTGGAAAGGTCACTGACTAGAGACAATGATCCAAGACATGACTGGAGCTACAACAACTGACTGAAGTAACAGTGTGGCCAAATAACTGCTCATCTCGTATTGTAGCCGCTTTAATGAAATAAAGAAATCCCTGCTGATTGCAAATGAATGACACTTAATGGTCAATATGAGACCCGACCCACTGAGCATGCACCCGTTTACAGACAAGCCAAAGGTCATTTAATGCTGACAGTCGGTCTATTAAAGAAGCGTGTTCACTCACTGGAAGTGAGAGCCGAATGTCTCCCGTTAATTGTCTTCAGAGAGTTGATCCCAGGCTTCAAAGCCCGCAGAGCCCCGCCGCAGCACCGTCCCACAGCACCCAACATGGTTAAGATGGCACACACACACACACACACACACACACACCAGCTGTGCTGTACTGCTGTACCCAACAAGCCCGTCTGAACATGCGTTTTTATCCCCTTATTTGCCGAAAGAGGGCAGCACAAACCCGCCTAGTAGGAGGTATCTGGTTCTTTATTTCATAAAAGTTTCTGAATGAAAATAAGGCCAATGTAGGAGGCTGTTGTATTTTGTTGCTGTTAATTTAACATACAACATGTGAAATGCACACTTCTGTTCTGCCAGAGTGAGCACTTCTTGTGTTTTCCAAGCACTTCCTCCTGTTGGAGTATTTGTCCAACAGTAGTCAACTGCTCATATGGCATCATTTTCACATTTTTATGACCAGACTCGGTGTAAAGTGTAAAATAGGTTAACTTTCAAGCCTGCCATAAGCACTTGTAACCTCGTCATTCATCAAGAAGTCCGATTTATTAGAGATAACATTTCAAGGTGTAAAAACAGTCTATTTCACATTTCTTTGAGATTTGGTCAATCAGATAATCTGTCAAATATAACTCTTCAAGAATCTGAATCCATACATCACATTTACACTCTGATCGTCAGCACAGAATCACGACCTACAGTGTTTTAAGTGAAGATGTATCAGTGATACAATTCAGCCTCCATTGCTTATCATTATTTGCCATAAGAAAAACTCAAGAAATGCCTTGGTTACTACCTATGCTAATATAGTACATAACAAACCTGTTCACAGTCTATGATGAATTCAATAAAAAGATAACCTGTCATTATATTGTTTTTTTTTATCAATTTCCACATTTCCATTCCTATTTCTTTAAACTACTCTAATCCTCGTCTACCATTTACAAAAAGATTTCTGATTATTTAGCTCAACCCAGTGATTACCCAGTAATAGCCTGTGTGGGAAAGAGAAGAAAGTAGAGTAACCGCTTGCCAAAAGATGCTCTTAATCAGTTTGTGTAAAAGTACATTATTTGATCAAATTGGTTTACCTGCTAGATCTTTTCCTACTCCCCTGTCTGTGGCCTCTAATACTGTCACGGTTATTGTTTCTTCAGTACACCAATGATTTATAACAGGTTTAAAATGTTAAAACAGTGCTAAGCTTGGGTAATCACCTATTGTCACAAACGTAATAAACAAAAGCTTTCAGTCAGCGATGGACTTACATGAAAGACACCCTGACTTTTTACAATTGTTTTCACAACTTATAAAAGTTGCTGCAGCATTTGGGTACACTATGAATGGCTGTCATTTATCATAGGGCAACGTGATGAGGTGGATTTCCATCATTCAGTGCAACATTCCTTTGTGTCAGAAAGTCTACTCTAATTACATCTTGCCTGGAGCTTTGCAATACAAAGCTTCTTCACCTGAAGCACAGCTGGCAGAAAGCTACACAAATCCTCAGCCGGTCTGCACAGGACCAGAAACCACACCAGGAAGAGTACGCTGAAAGGTCATCTGCAGTGCATGGTCAGATGGCCATCTTTAAGGGTTGCAAAGGTGAAGTACCACCTTCAGCTTCCAGTTATTTATTTTCGGAAAGATATATTGCGTGTCAGACGCCTACTGGTTGCTGCCCCCTTTTCATGAAAGTATAATTGAAGGAAACAAATCACAACAAAATATTTTAGAGCTATTGCAATAACAGCACATGTACTCATTGTCTGAGGTTACTGTTACATACTTCGGAGATATTTCCTATCTGTTGCTAATCTAAAATGGAGTTCATACGCATTGCTCATACCACTCTTCAACTCTTCTCTGGATGTTGTAGAGATTTTGTCCTTTGCCAACTGCAATACATTTTGATTAAAGCTGTTTGAGGTTTCTGTGGAGAATGCTGTGATCATCCACTGTCTAATTTCCCCTTTTCCAGTATTTCTGCACTAGATGCCAGTGCTTGGAAATGTTATTATGAATTTAGAAAATCTCATTCCTTTTAACCCCTTTTCCTCAGGCAGGGCTGTTATGGTCATTCCGAAATTCCACAGAGCAGAACAGAGTCTAGGTCTTTGCCATTAGGGCCTCTCAACTTTAAAACCCCCTACCTGTGGAATTTATGCTGGCACCACTTTTTATATCACCTCTTAAAAACGTATTAAACCCTGTCTCTAGTGCTATTTTATTCTGATATAACCATATTGTCTATTTCTGTGAGCTTTACTGATTTATTAGCATATTTTTTTTATGGAGATACAGCTGACTCTATGCCAAATTCTCATATTGTATGTATATCTATCCCACTCACCCCTGCTCGCTATGGTTGAAATAAACCAGTTCAAACAAAAACTATATAAATCTCACCTCACAAAACTCAGTCTAATACATAATTACGTAAATTTTATCCACATATAATAAGCAAAATTGGGCATTCATCTAACTATTTAACTGTATTGTGAGTTTAAAAACTCTTCCTGATGTATGGACTTGATGGTAGTTGAAAATGTTCTGTAACTTTGCAATAAAATCAAGACAAATTCATCAACATGAAATTACAGTTCATGATACTTACAATTTTTTGGTATTCAAAAATGAGTTACCCACCAGTCGACGTATATGCTTACAATTGATTGTACTTGTAGCGACTGAAATACCAAATTTTTGCAAACACACACAACAGTGCGTCATATATTCCAGCAGCCTTCCCCTGCCCTGAGGGCAGAGTGAGAGTCCTGGCAAGTCTCTATTGGATCTGGTCTGTCAAAGCCTCCTTATAAAGGGGAGTGAGCATCTCAGGGTTTCTTACTCTCTGCTCCACAGAATGAATGACACTGCTGCTTTTGCACAATCAGTGAGCTAACTGGAGGTCACCGTGCACTCTGCAGTTTGGGCTTCACTCCAAACAGGACACTGAAATACTAGAAATTTGCAACATTTCCAAGAGAGGTTGGACTGTGAGTTGATGTGTAGACAAATGCTCAATTATCTGAAGGATATATACCATTTTCAAAACAAAATTACATTCAGCATTGTAGTTTGACATTTAACCCCAAACTGACATGTTCATATACTAAGCAGATAAAATGTATGGATGCACTCTGATTTGATGCAGAAACTACTTTTATGGACACTAACTTTGATTGATTCTGAATTGTTGTTTCTATTTTTCTCTGTAGCTGGGACTAGGATGTTCCCTTCCTTCGTGTCAGTGCTGCTGGTCACAGCACTCACCAGTGTCTGGGCCCAAGACTTTTACGAAGAAAGGAAAACTAACAAGAAAACCAGGGCCAAACCTCTGACTGAAAGTATTCATGACAGACAAGGTAAGAAAATGACTGAGAAATACAATGAAAGAAAATATTAGGTGCAGGACATTCATCATCATGTTGCTACAGTTTTATACCAAAGAACTATAAACCTGAACTTGTTCATGTCTTACTTGTACTAGTCTGCAGTTCTTCTCCTATGTGTAAACATTTATAGATTTGTAAGAAATGAATGCACCACTTTGACATGAAGTTAGTTAAATTCAAATATAGTCAGTCACTTTGTGAAAGGTGAAACACTTGTTAAACATGTATTGCCAATAGAAAGTCCTTCATCCTGTTCTGTGTTCACACAGCCACCCAAGATGAGGACTGTAGCTTGGAGCTCTCCTTCCTGTTGGACAGCTCTGAGAGCGCTAAGGACAATCATGAGCAGGAGAAGCAGTTTGCCACGAACGTGGTGAACAGACTCCAAGGTGCACGGCTGCAGTCCAGCCGCAGCTTGAGCTTGAGGGTGGCTCTGCTGCAGTACAGCAGCCATGTTATCACAGAGCAAACTTTCAGAGACTGGAGGGGCACAGAGGACTTTAAGACCCGTATTGCTCCCATCATCTACATTGGGCATGGCACCTACACCACCTACGCCATCACCAACATGACCAAGATCTACCTGGAGGAATCCAGCCACGGCAGCATCAAAGTAGCCGTGCTGCTTACAGACGGTATTTCCCATCCAAGGAACCCTGACATTTTCTCTGCTGTTGCTGATGCCAAGAATCAGGGCATCAAATTCTTCACTTTGGGCATCACCCGGGCTGCCAACGAGCCAGTCAACGTAGCCCAACTCCGTCTACTCGCTAGCTCCCCAGCCTCCAGCTTCCTCCATAATTTGCAGGACGAAAACATTGTTGAAAAAATCGTCACTGAGATTGTGAGTATAATACTTTGTCTTTCAGCAGACAACACTGAGAAGAAAAGTTGTGTGTATTTGCTTGGAATAAACATCTGTTCAGAGGTGACACATGGACAGGCTTGTATTCGTACAGAGATGGTATGATGGCAATGCTCTGGAGAAACAAATGAAAGAAGGTCTATGACAACTCTGGATAATGTGGGTTTTACACGGTTTTAGAGAAACACTGCTTGACATCTGCATGAGTATATCCCCAAGGATTTTGTTTGTCTCACAACTTCCTATTACATTTCCTTAACAGTGATATTCACTATACAGTAACACATGACTTGCATTCAGACATGTATTTATTACACTGTGACTCACTGGCTACACCTCATTATTCTTAAAGAACTTAAGAAGTTTCTCTCAAGGTTGGAGTATTAAGGAATGTTGTTGGTCTTTATCATTTTTGCTCTATTCACTCCTAAGCACCTTCACCTTTGGTTTCCTCAAAACTGTTTGTATTAAGTAGTTTTATGAGTATATATTGTGCTACATAAAATGAACGTAACAAATCTGCACCACCAAGCAAATCTCATGCTTGCCTGCAAAACTGCTAACAAATACTGTCAGATGTTAATCGGCTTTTGTTTTCTTTGCAGACCAGCTTGGCTGATGAAGGAGTAAGTATTGTTACAATTAGACAACTCATATATGGAATCTTTTGACATTTGATAATGTGTAATTAGGTGAAGGTTCCCACTTTCACTGTATAGAATTAGATTCATGACAGCTTAGCAAACATGTCTCTTTTTCTTTTTCTTTGTGTGTCAAAGTGCCCTCTGGCTCAGAGATGTGCTTGTGAGAAAGGAGAGAGGGGGCCAAGCGGACCTGCAGTAAGTATTTTGCCTCAAACTTTTCCAAATATCAGAAGTCTGTTTGTCAGGAGGAAGGATTCTACATGATCCTGATGTTTTAGGAATGGTTGGAATGGAATGGTTTTGAACAATCAGGATAATTACCGTATTTGCTTTTCTACCCTCAGTATAGCTGGCAGGCATTTGTACAAGAAGAGTGCGTGATTACAGGTGGTCCCGTCCCACATTCTCAAAGCAAATCTATGGCAACAGGGAGATACTGTGTGACTCTGTGTAACCAGTCTCAGACAGTTATTCTTAATTTCTCATGTAGCGAAAGATGTCACCCATGAAAACCAGTAGCACATTTAGAGTTCAACTGCCGATAAAACTGGACCTTTGGCCACCATAAATCTCACATACAACCCCTACTGCCACGGTCAGTTACGCAGGGATAGAGGGTCCTCAGTGTGGGGCATCAGATATTACACATCATTTCTGTGTAATAGAAGATGATCCAACTCGCTCACACAATTTCAAGCCCCTCCCCTCCTCAGATAATAGCTCAGCTCAGGTAATGTCAAGCAGACCTGGCAGATAATCAGTTGCTGACAGACAGCTGCATGGTTAACCAGGTGCTTTTTCCTCAGAGAGATTCTTTAAATTCTTACACCCAGACTAAAAGGCTTTCATAATTGCTCTCATTAGTTTAATGGTCACAAACTAGCAATTCCTGGTGGATAGCAACTGACACATGCTGGCCAGGTGCAGCACAAGACAAGGACCCCTGGCCCTATAGACAAGACACCTCATGCCCACCTATGCCTTCAGCTGTCATGCAGCCCTCACATCCATAAGCACATATATAACACACATTCAGACCCCCCACCCCCCAGTCTTTGTTAATCAATGCCTTTCTAGAAGTGGAAAACATGATTTCAATGCACACCAAGAAGAAAACGTCAATTTAATCAAATCTTAATCCTGACTTTGTTTCATTTTCCAGGGGAAAAAAGGTCGCCCCGGAGATGATGGAGCCCCAGGGCTTAAAGGGCATAAGGTGTGTGATTTTTGACGGACACATAACTATAAATTTAACAGGAGTTAGTTACGTAATACTTCCTGAATACTCCACACTTAAATTTTATGTTTCAGTTTTGGAAAAAGGCGTCAGGCTTCCTTAACTTGGTCGTTCAGTAATTGTAAAATGTTAATAATTTGGTTAAACTTAAAAAAGAAATGTATAAGCCCATATATAAGCCCAACAGTGTTACAGGTTCATTATTATCTATGATAATCATTTATATACTAATACTTTGTGACAGATGTGTACATTTTTAGAAATGAAATTATTATATATTTGTACAGAAAACCGCATCATAATTTATTAAAGTCCAAAAGGATAGTGATCTGCTTTGATCTAGTGGGTAAGTATTAGGATGTACCCAAAAAACACGCTCTATGTGCTCTTGAAGAAATAAGATGTTGAAGTCAGACACTCATGTAAAGCACCTAACTGACATTACTTGTGACATTATTACAAATAACATTTAAGTTTATGCTTTGCAGTTG
This sequence comes from Nannoperca obscura, assembly GCA_036024295.1. Taxonomy (NCBI): domain Eukaryota; kingdom Metazoa; phylum Chordata; class Actinopteri; order Centrarchiformes; family Percichthyidae; genus Nannoperca; species Nannoperca obscura. The sequence continues at coordinate 42,743 of JAVQJL010100653.1, read as the reverse complement.
TTTGCCTCTTACGTATACCGAACTGTTTCTGTTATAACTCGTAACTTTTCTTCTTTCTTTTCGCCCATCTCCTGTTCCACAAGGTTACATTTTTGGCCCTATTTTAATCTCTTTATTTGCCCTCACTGGGCTCTATTTGTAGAAAACACTTCATTGTCACACTGATGATATGTTGCTGTACCTTCCATTGATAACCTAACTTAAGTTGACTTATGTTTTCTTTCCTTTAAGGATCAAGACAATGCTTTTTACAATGCAATGCATGTAAAGAGACAATGCTCTCTTTACATCTCAGCTTTCCTTCACTGGCTGTCAATCAAATTTAGATTTAAAGTCCTTAAATTTGTTTTTGAAGCACTGCACATTGTGCCACCCATTTATATTACAGCCCACTTCCAACCCTCAGTGATTGAGCATATTCCATTGCTGCACCAAGTCTGTTTTATAGTTTACTCTCACACAGTTAATCTGACTACACGACTTCTTATAATACGTTCATTTTAGTGCTTGTGTGTTTGTGTAATTAAAGCATTTGTTGTTTAAGTTGAATTGTTATTAAATACCAAGATGTTAGAAATTATTAGGATATTATTGATACATTTTGAATAATTAGAAACAGCTTATTTATTCAACATCGACTCATTATTTTTCTCAGATTCATTTTGTGTTTGAGGCTTGTAGCTTTACATGTATTTATTTTATTTAGGTTATTAGTCCAGTGATGTTGTTGTGTTTGCATGTTATCCTGCCTTAAGATATTTATTTTACAGTAGCTTAGATAAAGTCTTATTCGTTTGAGTCAGTGTACTTTCTGTGACATCAGGGTGAAGCAGGACTGAGTGGTCTACCTGGGCGAGAGGGTGTTGAGGTAAATGTCACTGTTCATGACCAAAATTAAGAAAATATTCATTATTGTCTATGTAGTTTTTTGCACATAACATCCCATTCATTTCATTTGCAGGGAAAACCAGGTTACAAAGGAGAGAAGGTAGGTGATTTAGATAAATGTCAGTGATAACATTTTATTTTGTTAGAAACCATTTAAGTCTGCAATACTTTTCTATAATTTCTACATAGGGTGAGAGGGGTGAGTGTGGCACTCCAGGAATCAAAGGAGACAGGGTACGACAGCACTGTTGATGCTGCACATACTGAATATAATTTTAAATTGGATAATTCCTACTTGAATATATACATATACACAGTACGTTTGGTCTCATGGTATTTCTCTTCCCAATGCGCTTCAGGGTCCTGAGGGTTCAGTTGGAACAAGAGGACTTAGAGGTCTGCAGGTATGTAATATTTTAGTAGTTGAATATGCAATTAATGTTCAACAGTTAACACTTTATATTGTTTTATATTGAGAGACGAGAGATGTTTTTAAATTAACAGATGGGGCACTCAAGTATACTTGTAAGGTAGTATGACATTCTGGTTCTGTATAGTATTATTAGAAATACTAATTGGTCTGCTGTATGTGTTGGGAATACTGGGTGTGAACTTGTGTGTGTGTATATATAGACAAAAAGTATTTTACATAACTGAAAAAAGCTGCAAAAATCATCACATAATGTCAGATATTTTCACCTCTCTGTACAGAGACACACACACACACACACACACACACACACGCACACACACAAATGTTTACTGATATTTATTAATTGCTGTATGTTGTTTCTGCTCAGGGGTTACCAGGACCACATGGAGACAATGGACCAGAGGGCCCTCCTGGAAAGCAGGTCAGCCCCTATTGAACAACTTTTACTTACCTCCTTGAGCACATCTGCTGTGACCTTTATATTTCCTTTTATGATTCATTTAAACAAGAGGTTGGAGCTTTACCACCGCAGTCCATGCAGCACAGAGGCCTGTTTGTCTGGTAATAGACCCCTGTGTGAACATTTGGCATAGAGCCAAAGTGTTCCCCATCATTACTGTTATTCACCAGCATAGGGATGAACCATCAGCAAAAAATCTCACTACTGGTTTTGCTAATGGCTTGTATCCTGTTTCTAAATACAGACTACGTAGGAAGTGCCTACAGCATCGTCAGCTTCTCTGACAAGTCCTGCAGTTAAAAACATACATGGAAAGTCAGATTATGCTCAGTGTCTCGCCATGTGAGGACATGTAGGAAGAGTAACAGGACTGCTGGTGGTTCCTGTGTGGTATAATTTGTGTTAGATCCTTAATAAAGACTCCTGTAATACAAGCCCTATTCACATATTTGTGTGTGTCTCTCACTCCACAGTCCTCATGAGGAATCCAAATGAGGATGACTGAAAATAGGAATGATAACTCTTAATCCAAGCTTTAACGCAGTAAAAGCTTCTAAGAGTTCTTTATTATTTTGAGATACCTTTATTTGGGGTTTCTTGAACTTTGAGACATTACTGGGGCTCAATATTAGCTATTATCTGTCCTAACCTGCAGGAAGACATCACACATCTCACCCACTATCCCATTTACACAGCTAAAGAAATAATAGCATTATATTCAGCTTTAAAGGAGCATCTTATCTGCATGTTTATATGTCTGTGTGTGTGTGTGTGTGTGTGTGTGTGTGTGTGTACAATGACATTTAGTTTTGATTTGGGTAGAACTTTTCAGTGGTGCAACATAGTGTTTTTATACAATAAATGAAAGACAAAGACACCTAATTAATGGTTCAGTACTCATGTCCCTCTGCTATATTGATACATGATTAAAGCTACAATGAACACTGGTGTTAAGTGTTATTTTGTTTGTCATCACAGGGTGAACGTGGCCCAGCTGGCCCTCCAGGGATTCAGGGAGAAACTGGTATTGGACTTGCTGGACCAAAGGTAAAAGATGTTATGGGTTATACTCTAAATATCTACTATAAGTGATTTAGTATCTGCACTTCTTTAGGTTTCTCTTATTAAAGTTTCTATATAAATCTGCAGGGTGACATTGGATTCCAGGGCCGACCTGGTCCTCCTGGTCCTCTTGGAGTGGGTGAACCCGGCCTTCCTGTGAGTGAAGCAGCAACTGTGTCTGTGCTTTGGCAAACTGTTGAATGTATTTGTATCTGTGATGTCCATATTTGTTGCAGTGGAACATGGGATCTGTTGAGAAAGCCAATGAAGGTGATTTTACCTGAGCGCTGTGTGGCATGTTACCACTCTCTGGCTCTGTTTACAGGGCCCTCAAGGACCACAAGGTGTTCAAGGGGAAAAAGGACCCCATGGTGAGGGGTTTCCTGGACCAAAGGTATTATTTTGAGTCTATAATCAGAAAATCAATCAAAACAATTGTAACAATGTAACAAAATTCCAAACTAGAATATACCACAATGATTTTGTAACACTTTCTTCTAGACTAGCAAGAGGCAGAAACTATTCTTCATTATTGAACACTTTGATACCACATGAGTTACAGACTAATTTATGATGAACAATGAATCATTTGGTGATCATCAAGTAATGCCTAAATGCTTCAAAATTAATGATAAATGTTTTAGAGAACTGTCTTGACTTGTTGTGTCATCTATTGTACAAGCACTTATTATTGAAGCTGCTTAGGTGTAAACATGTGGAACTCTATACATCTCATGAAAAATGCAGCTGAAAAAACAACTTAAGCTTAATTAAGACAATTCAATTCAAGTAGTCCATAACTATCTGAAGAACCAGACGTTGCTGCACTCTAACACTCTCTAAGGTTATGGATCAATGTTTTGATGTGACCCTCAGACCCCAAAACACACTAACAAAAGAGCACATTGGATATCTGGGCCATTCTGCAGTTCATGGCCTGCATCTGTCAAAACCAGATCTCACTCAGTTCCAACTCAATGACTCACCACTCAGGAGTTCACTCGAGCGTTACTCTTCACTCTGTTAGTGTGTTAAGCCGGCATAATCTGTATTTGTCTCCTGTGCTGCAACATGCTGCACTGTGAGACATGTGTTTTATAATACACTCTGCAAATACTCCATTCAAAAAGGGATAGCAGGGATTCATCCAAGGGTTTGACAAGATATGTAAGACTGAGTGCAATGGTATATGGCTTCCAGTATAAACTATGCCTGGAGGTTATTATTAAAAGCATTGCTGTTCAGCAACACAGAGGAAAAAAACCTAACTACAAAGAAGTAAGATTAATTTATAAAATCCAAGTAAGAGTAATAAGAATTGCATCAACACTGTCTCACAAGACAGAACTTGTGGGTAAAACAGACAATGAGAGGAGCATATTAGAGTGGTTGTTAAGGATTCTCTGTAAAGAAGAGTCAATACAACTTTCATTTGTTAAAGAAAGCTCTTGGAAAATGAACAGTCCAAATGTCCTCGAGCAACTGCACATCTGTTTGACCTGTGCCAGACTTCCTTGATGATTTTACGTCTTTGCTGACATCTACCTCTTGTAAAAAGGGATCAGAGTGCCTCTGTCAGGAGTGATCAAACCCTCTCTTTTTCACACATACATAAAGTTGGTACAATCAGGTCTGCATGCCTGCTTTTCATTACTCTTGGATGTTGCTCCCAAAAGCAACCCCTTCACTTCATAATTCACTGGCACTGGAAAAGGTTAAAAAAATCATGTAGTCAAGAAGTGCCATGAAGACAGGAAGAAAGTGCTCCATTCCTTGTGTGTAGGATTCTCTTATTATCAATCACAAGAGAGTAACAGGAGCCAACATGCTTTCTTTTCATACTTTCTTCACCGAGAACAATGCAGACTTGGCTGTGATGTAACTGTCAGAGATAACCTGGTTTTATTCCACAGGGGGATCGGGGGCTCGCTGGACCGAGAGGGCCAAGGGGACAGCAGGGTGCAGGAATCAAAGGAGAAAGGGTGGGTTACACATTGATCATCTATAAAAAGAGAATATACTGCAAACACTCTAGACAACAAAAACTCTAATGATATCCATGAGGGAGCCCAAATGTCCTGTAGGCTTCAAGATGGTTTCTTGGAACACAAGACTGACAACCGGTAAGTAGTGAGTGAAGGTAAACAAGTCCACAAACATAGGCGGAGATCATTAGGAAGCAGGCAAACAGAACTAAGGCTGGAACGCCATGAAGAAATCCCGATCTGGCAAACAAATGGTTGGAGAGGGAATGACAAGGTATAGGATGAGAAGAGCACTAACGGGCGTGAAAAATGAGACGAGAATGTGAAAATGTACTAAGAAGAAGCTTAACCCATGACATCATGTGCTTTGTTTTCCCGTATGATCTTTCTTCTGGTGGCACACTTTATATTAATACCGTCTCCTCAGTACAGTGTACAGTGAAAATAATGTCAAACTGGGAAGATAATTTCAACTTGGAGGAGGTCTGCACTGCAATGGTGGCTTTGCTTTGTTGCTAGATATTGATTATATACGTAAAATATGCACACATGTAGTCAGTGGTGTCACTGAGAACTGATACTAATGTATTAAACTGACAATAATGGTGGGTTATTTCCAGGGTGAACTGGGGCCTACAGGTCTTACGGGGCCACCTGGAATGACAGGAGCTGGCATACAGGGAGAGAAGGTCAGCAAAATGTCTTCTTCTATATTTTGACAACGTAACATACATAGAGTAGTAGGACATTGGACACTGAAATTCCTCTGATCTTTATTACTGCTCAGGGAGTCGAGGGTCCAAGAGGTCCACCAGGAGTCAGAGGACTTCCAGGAGAGGGTTTACCTGGATCAAAGGTTTGTTAACACACTTACAAAATACAAGATTGCATGTGCTTGTATGACCAAGAAGAGCTGGCACAGTAGTTAACATTGCCACCTCGTAAAGTCATGGTTCTGTATTTGATCCCAGGTCATTCTAGCTTTACAATTCAATACTGTCCTCTCACTTCATTGTGAAGCAGCAATAGTCAAAATAGATTTTCTATATCGATCATTCAATCAATTTTCTTATTAAGTATGAAAGAGAAAGAACAGAAACTAAAGTTGCACAGCTACTGCAAATCAACTGTATATTGGTTGAGGTTTTTCGTATTTAGGATGGTCTCTAAAGTTGTAATATTGCTAATTTCATTATCAGATATAATATAATATGGATAAACATCAGATTTGTTATTGCAAACCGGCTAAACGTTAATATATAATGTACAATATCAACATTTAAATGTGCAGCCAAACAATAAAATAGACAAACACATTTCATTATTACCTACTCATGCTATTTCTATTTCTAGGGAGACCAAGGTTTACCAGGAGAGCAGGGAGCTTCAGGAGAGAGAGGCATTGGTGAGCCTGGTCCAAAGGTAAGACAATGCATGTCCTGAACCAAACAAGTCAATTTAGTTATGATCTATTTGAGGAGTGCCAATGTACAGAATCCATCCAAACATCAAATAATACTATTCTATTGCTGCAGGGAGAGCCTGGATCAGTTGGTGCCGGTGGCCTGCATGGTCTTCCAGGAGAGGAGGGAGCTCCAGGGCAGAAGGTAAAATACATTATGGCAACTCTGTGGAAAACCTCCAATTCATATTCCAGTTTCCTCGTTGTATGTGAACTCTATTATCCTTTCATTTGTTTCCAGAATGATTTGTCACAGCTGAGAATTTACAAAAGGACTGTTTCTATGTCTCATCTACCTCTATCTCCTTTCTTAGGGGGAGCCTGGTTTACCTGGTTTAAGAGGTCCTGAGGGAGCACAAGGAATTGGCACTCAAGGGGAGAAGGTATGCTTCAGATTACATATCCTTGTGTAGTTCAGAATTTATATGACAACAAAAGTTAATCAGATGATGTGTGCTGTAATCCCAGGGTGACCAGGGTCTGAGGGGCATCCGTGGGTTGCATGGGCCTCCTGGGATCTCCGGACCTTCTGGGCCAAAGGTAAGAATTTTATTGTGGTGTGATAGCTTCCATGATGAAGTAGTATAAGCAGCCTCTTTCAGTTTATTCTATAATGACTACCTTGCTGTTGAAGAACCTTTGAATAGAGCCAAAAAACGGGTCCTCTGCAAGTTGTTGGCAGAACAAGTATTGTTGAAGCATGAATTGGATCTTAAGTCTCTTGCCAACTCTCACCCTTCAGGGTGAACGTGGGATACCAGGCCAGCAGGGCATGCCAGGGGTGTCAGGGCGGTCCATATCAGGTCCAAAGGTAAATCAATAAAGATGTATCATCAAACTGTCACAGATCTTGGCACCAAGGTAGACAAGTTGCAGGCAGCCAGAAGAACTGCCAGATAGTTACTAATGTGATGCATTGCATCAAAGAATTGTTGCATCTATTCATCACTGTGACTTTATTGTCTCCAGGGTGATTCAGGCCCGGCTGGTCCCCCTGGTCCTATTGGGGAAACTGGTCATGGATTACCTGGTCCAAAGGTAAATACTGTAATTTCTTTTTAAACATGTATTTACCATATTGTTCTAATCAGCATTTTGTTGGTCTTCATCACAAATTTTTGTTTAACTAGGGTGATCGTGGTCATCTGGGTTTACCAGGTCCACTTGGTCCAAAAGGCGAAGGCATCTCCGGCCCTGTGGTTTGTATTATCAACATCAACATTATCAACACACACTAAAAGCCTGTGCAAGTAGGCATGGTCTAAGCTAAATTATGTGCTTATTTTAGGGTCCTCCAGGCATGCCAGGCTTACCAGGCGAGCCAGGCCTAGAAGGAATAGGAATTCCTGGTCCAAAGGTATGTTTCTTTTATGTTTTGTTTTGTTTTTGCATAATGTGTATGAAGATGCTCACAGTGCATCTGATAATTTCATGTCTCTTTCAGGGTGACATTGGCTTTAGAGGATTGCCAGGTCTGCCCGGCCCACCTGGAGAAGGCTTACAAGGACCACCTGTAAGAAAGATTATCTAACATCTTGATCTAATTATAATTAGTATTCAAAACTGAATCATAGCTAAAAAACTACACAAATTAAACATATATGACCATAAATATACACATACTGTAAATATTTACTATATGTACATTTTAAGGTTGTTTTCTTTTCATGAACCAGTGGTCTGATTTCTTTTAAACATTTGTTTTAAGGGTAATGTTGGGAGGTCAGGACCTACTGGTCAAACTGGACCTCCAGGAGAGGGTATTCAAGGCCCAAAGGTAAATGTTACCACTTCATCAGTGCTGTCTTTCAAGCACTTATCAAACTCTTCATAATCAGGATTAATCAACATTTGTACTACAAGTGAAGCATGATGTCCTTATTTAGTGCTGACATGTTACTCAATAACAAATAGCAAACTAGCTGCAGGATAAAACATAACAATAATTTATGATCTACTGAATCAAACATTAGGGTGAGCCAGGATCTCAAGGTATGACTGGGCCTAGAGGGCCTCAAGGAGATGGATTTCCTGGAGCTAAGGTGATGTATTTACACATATCTTTTACACATTTGATTCATATCTGATGGACTGGTCTCTGACTGGTGAATTACCTTTCCCTTGTTACAGGGTGATCGTGGATTTCAGGGTGAGAGGGGAATGAAAGGGACAAAAGGCGATTTGGGAGATCCCGGAGTCCCTGGTGAAGGGGTAAGAGCAACATATCTTTATCTTCACTAACTCAAATAAATAATCAAGCTGCCAAGTCTCAATGAAGATACGCACTGGTAGTCATGGAGCTCAAGATGTTTTATCCCTCGTACAAAAGCGCGGAATTGACAATGTCTTTTTGACTTGACATTGTACTACCTGGACAAATGTTGTGTGAAAAAATTGTGTGACTGACCCTTAAATATATGAGAACAAGTGTACTCTTTTCAGTAACACACAATGGAAACAGTGATTATTTTTCAATTTTCTCATATCCTAGGGGAGGCCAGGGACAAAAGGAGAACCAGGACTCACAGTACGTTCATCAATTCAAATAATGTTCAAACATTCAATACATTATAGTGATTTTGTACAAATGTAAATGTTCTCATATTTTTCAGAGAGAGGACATTATTAAGCTGATCAAGGAAATCTGCGGTAAGACTACAAGCCAAGTCTACTTTATTGGTATAAGTAGCTGGTATCTAAAGGCAAAGCATGTTGGCATGTATGTGTAATGCGCAAAAAGGTCTGAAATATCTCTGAACTGACAAATGGCAATAATGTAAAGCTAAAATGTGACAGAGTATGAAAGGTGTTTAATTTATTTATCTTTTAGACTCAGACACCACCATATTATATAAGCTACATTTCTTTATAGTTTGATTTATTCTGGGCACTTGTGGGCAGTGGTAAAAACTATTAACCACATATTATCACCTTTATAAAAATGGATATTGCAAACATGTTAGCAAATAGTTTCCCATTTACACATCCAGCAGACAAGAAGCAACATTAGCATTCACTTGAATTCATGTTTATGTCCACCTGACAAATGTAAGTCCAATATTTACTCTCCTTTTAGCTCCGTTTTGGTCGCCACTGCTTTAGCTGTTAACTTTGTCTGTCAGCTGTTTGGTGCTGAGCAGGTGTATAGTGGGTTTCCCAAGCTTTTTCCACTGAAAACAGCTGCCTGTTCTGTCTGGAAACAAGGCTATGAGAGTAAACCAAAACAGTAAAGTTGCATGCCATAAAATGAAAACAATGAGCTGAAAGGGGCTAAAAGACACTATAGCGCCAAGGGGAGAGTCAAATGATAATCCATTGTTACAATAAAAATATTGATTAGTGCAGCTTTAAAACTATCATTACGTAAGGGCAGATTATAGACAGTAGTCGAGTAGTGACGGTATTTCACTGTTCCATTTCGTTGTCAGGATGCGGCATCAAGTGCAAAGAAAGACCAATGGAGCTTGTGTTCGTCATCGACAGCTCAGAGAGCGTCGGCCCAGAGAACTTTGAAATCATCAAGGACTTTGTCACCAGGTTGGTAGACCGGACCACAGTTGGACGCAATGCCACCAGAATCGGACTGGTCCTCTACAGTCTGGATGTCCATTTGGAGTTCAACTTGGCTAGCTACATGAGCAAACAGGACGTTAAGCAGGCAATCAGAAAAATGCCGTATATGGGCGAGGGCACCTACACTGGCACCGCCATCAGAAAGACGACTCAGGAGGCTTTCTTCAGCGCTCGGCCTGGAGTCAGAAAAGTAGCCATCGTCATCACTGACGGTCAAACTGACAAGCGTGAGCCTGTCAAACTTGACATAGTTGTGAGGGAAGCTCATGCTGCAAACATCGAGATGTATGCCCTGGGGATTGTCAATTCCTCTGATCCTACACAGGCTGAGTTCCTGCGAGAGCTCAACCTCATTGCCTCTGACCCCGACAGTGAACACATGTACCTTATCGATGACTTTAATACTCTACCAGGTGATAATCACAATCAGACGTTGTAAATATTGTGCCTTTAGTAGTAGCTCCGTAAAAATATATAGGTACAATTGTTTTCAGCTGAGAGGTTGTACAGTGCCTATAGTTAACCGAATTATTAATTTTTCTTTTCAGCACTGGAGTCTAAACTCGTCAGCCAGTTCTGTGAAGATGAAAATGGTGCCCTTATTTACAATCACATTGCAAACGGAAACTGGATTGGTAACAATGGGCAAGGGCACGGTGTTAATGGAAACAATGGACATGGAGGGAACACCAATGGATATAATGGCTATGGCAATAATGGTTTTGCTCATGGAAACAATGGATATGGGAACAACGGTAATCGCCACAATTACCAAGAGGAGATCCAAAATCAGAGACGCACCAACAGCCGAGGCCATGGGAACACTTTCACGCTGCCCATCAGGGCTGATCCTCTCCCTGTTCAGGTCTTTGCTTAGAAGTCATTCTGTATTGTTTTTATTAAAATATACTGTTGTGATTTCCTTTGCTGATTTTACAGAATTGATTACAATACTGACATGTTGTCGTCTTACTCTAGGTGTTGGAAGATGATGATGGTGAAGATTTAGACTTGAGAGCCCATGCGCTGGGTGGCAACACTGTAGCTGTAGATAACAAAACATCTTTACCACCTGTGAGAGAAAGCTCTGTCTCCAGTGTGGCAGTCCTGACATCTTCATCATCTTCTTCATCATCATCTGCAACATCGTCAACACTGGGTTCAGTTTCATCTGTAAACTCTTTTGAGTTCCATCCTGTGGTGAGTCCAGTCCTGCCTGAAGGTGAGTACTGCATTCCTGCTCAACAGCACTCTTTCACAGAGCATATTTAAACATGTCACAGTAGGAAAATCAAAGGTTTAAATAATAAAATGAATGATGGCTGCATTGCATTCAGCTGCTTTGGTTTCATGGTCCTGATGTTGTGCATGTTGGCTCACTGTCATGACCTGCTGCAACACCTGTGCTTTTTCCCACTATGACGTAGTATGTGATGTGAGAAAGGCCTATTGCCATTGAGTACGTAACCATTCTTAAGAAAACATGCATCTCACACACCATTTCTTCTTCAGAGGCTGCTCCTTTTGATCCCCGCTGTAGCCTCATCTTGGAACAAGGCACCTGCCGAAACTATAGCATCCACTGGTACTATGACAAGCACGCCAATGCCTGTGCACAGTTTTGGTACGGAGGCTGCGGCGGAAATGACAACCGTTACAAAACAGAAGATGAATGCAAGAAGATCTGTGTTCAATTCAGAACAGGTAAATTATGTGGATTTTTAACAGCAAATGTTCACATTCTCTTTTTATTTTTCTTCTCTGAATATTATATTATCTTGTCCCCCAGGAGGATAAAAGGAGAAGAAGCCATCAGAAAGTTGAGTTGACTAAAAACAACTGCTGACATGTTGCTGTTTCAACCACAATGAATGACTGACTGATTTAATTTAGATTAACTTCTATAAACACAAACTTTATTACCTCAATGAAATTGTATTGTGCTCGATACACGAGAAGAAGAAATATTCAGGAATTGTCGTTTCTGGCTTTAAAATGACAACTACAGAAATGTAAAACAATTAATTATAATTAATTAAAATTAATCTGTAGATCATTCTTATACCTCTACGAGCCACATGCTTTACAAACACTGAATATATTTCTAGCAAGACAACAATAATAAGATGTGTGTTTTTACCTTGTTTTTATATGATTTGCTAATTCTTACTGTTATTACAATGTGTCCATTCGAGTTATAACTGGCAGCTGTACTAGAGGCTTTCTGCAGTCCATTCATTGTCTATTTGGGCAGTGTGTGTATATCTGAGTAAATGATTTGTATGTTTTTAATAATAAAATATAAAATAATGGTGGTTGCCTTTTGTGTGTTTGTAAAGCTTATTATTCAATTTAATATTTATTTAGTAAGAGAAGATACAGTCAGTTAGTGGCCTCAATATGTTTTTTTCTTTTTGGTAATTGGTGTTAAATATTGATAGCTTTTCACTGTTAAATCTCAAGCAATGTTATTGAAGCTTCAGAGTAAATGGAATTAAATATATAGATACAATCTCAAAACAATACATAAATCTAACTTTAAAACAGGGTTTATTTTTATTTTCTTTCTAATGTAAAGCACATTTTCCTTGTGCATGATAAAAATTAATTTCATATTTTTCTCTGTCCATGTGCTTTTAACATCTTAATAGGTCTTTCTACCTCAACTGTCTTTAATAAAGCACTAATTAGGAGTCCCAATGGGTTTTAATAATTTGCTTGACTGCATGCAATAGTTAGTCATACAGTTTCATAGCACACATTTACTTGAAGCACAGATGTTTCACAAAGCAAATGTCTCCCATATAACTTATCTTTGAGCTCTAAGGCAACCAGAAACAGTGGAAATTGATAGATTAGTGACATACTGTAGATTACTGGTATATACTGAAATGCCTATTTAGAATTTTGGTCATTATTTTGGTCACTATTTGGTCATTTATACATCACTTTGATATTGTGAACACTTCCTCAGTATTGGCTGTGGTCCCCTTGGCTTGCCGTCTGTTGCCACGGTGATTAAGACGCTAGAGAGGCTTTTCAGATTAGCCAGTCTAACATTTAGCTAGCCAGTAAACCAACGGTAGGTAACCTAGCTAGTAAAAGTGACCAAACTAACCCGAGGGAGTGATAACCTGCAGTCATGGCATCTGTTCTGGATGCTCTCTGGGAAGACAGAGACGTTAGATTCGACATAACAGCTCAGTAAGTTAACGTCACCTCACTGAAATCGGTATTGTTTCACCATGCTACAAGCTAGTTAGCTCAGCTACGCTAATCGGCTAACCAAAGGTAACGTCAGTTGCTAATTCACTTGCTGCCAGTTCTAAGATACAGGGTTTTCTGAAGAAAACGTTTTACTGTAGCTTCATGCCACATTTGAGATGTCGTAGACTAACTGTTAGCTGAATACTGCATTACTGTAACCAGCTGTGATACCCTTGTTGAAATTAAACCTCCTGTGGTCGCGTGCATCACTGATCAGTCTGTCAATCTATCACAGGCAGATGAAAACTCGTCCAGGTGAAGCACTAATAGACTGCCTGGACTCCATAGAAGACACGAAAGGAAACAACGGAGATCGAGGTAGCAAACTATCTTGGAGCAACCTGTGGTGTGACTTGTCACTAAATTACTGACAATGTTGCACTTTTTTTTGCAGGACGACTGTTAGTAACAAACCTGAGAATCATTTGGCATTCTTTGGCTCTGCCAAGAGTCAATTTGTGTGAGTACACCTGCATGGTTAAATGCATTTATTTATTAGATTGTTTGATTCTGCCTCCAGCAGTAGCTCATCTGCTGAATGTTTCTGCCCTCTCTTGGGAATCCATGGCATTAAATTACCTTATTAAATACATTTTTATTGTAGGAGCAATTACCGTTCTGTGCACCCTCCAGTTGGTTTTCACTTGTGCTTAAATTGCAGCTAAATCGAAATATTTTGTGAGTGACCATTGCCATCAATTTCAAAATAATCCACTAGAAAAAAGGCTTTTACCAGTTGGTGAGATGAAGCTCATGTCTTCATGTCATTACGTATGCCGAATCAAGTGTTTTAATGGATAAGCTGTAGTGCTCGTAATATTGAGTGATTTAAGATAATAATGAAAAGCCTACTGAAAAATAGAATAAGACACTAACCATTATCAAAAATAATTTCACAGATCTGAGTGTCGTTTGTGATTTTACTTTGAGTGCTCACATTTGCAAGTACATTCAAATCTATCCAACCTAAGTGCAAATCTTTTTTTTTTTTTCAGCTGTGGGTTACAACTCTATCATTAACATCACAACAAGGACAGCTAACTCAGTACGTAAACCTTTATGACTATTCATTGTTTTTTCAAATGATTTCAAGTTGATTGCCTCAAAGTTTGTGTTAAATGTATATAAATATATTTGACTTTTTATTCACAAGTCAATCACTTTTAACGGTTGACAAATAAATATGCTAATTTATGAATTGAATGTGCGCTTCCAGAAACTAAGAGGCCAAACTGAAGCACTCTACATCTTGACAAAGTCCAACAACACAAGATTTGAGTTCATTTTCACAAATGTGGTTGCAGGAAGCCCACGGCTCTTTACTTCCGTCATTGCCGTACACAGGTAAAACAACGTTGAGGGAACATTAGATTCTCCATAAAATGTGTGTCCTACTATATATTTTTTTAAGTTTTGTTTTGTTTTGTTACAGGGCCTATGAGACATCTAAAATGTACAGAGACCTGAAATTGCGAGCCGCTCTCATTCAAAACAAGCACCTGAGGCTCTTGCCCCGGGAGCAAGTGTATGATAAAATTAATGGAGTTTGGAATTTATCCAGTGATCAGGTACTGCTCCTTGAAATGTGGCTGATATTCTCCAGTTTTGCATTTGCAATATGAGGAACTGAGACTATTTTCCTCAACTGGTGTTGGTTTCCTTTCTTTTAGGGTAACCTTGGCACCTTCTTTATCACCAATGTTCGGATTGTGTGGCACGCCAATATGAACGAGAGCTTCAATGTCAGCATCCCTTACCTTCAGATTGTAAGTACAATACACTAAATAACCTTACCTGCCCAGTCCTCACTTGAGCGAAATGTGCATTCAATTCTGTCTTGCAAATATATTTGCCTTTTTGATTGATTCTAATGAACTGGATTCTCCTTTTTCCTCCTTTTTGTTGGAATTGCTTGAAAATGTTCTGAAAGTTGTCCAAACAAATTATATAAAGTCACAATGACAACTAATAGTGTGTCCAGAAACTGTAATGTAGATAGTAGAATTCATAACTTGGGTTTCTCCCCCAAATTGTCACCTCAGGTAGACGTGAACCCTGTGTGGTTGTTATTTAATTGGTTTGTACCTTTTGCTTATATATTATTTTTCTGTCTGTTTGAGATTGTGTATGTATTTTATTTAATTTTGTATCTTTTCTCCCCCAAAGTGGTCTATCAGAATAAGAGACTCAAAGTTTGGCTTGGCTTTGGTGATAGAGAGTTCACGCCAGGTAACCTGCATTTCTCTGCAGTTTGAGTCACATTCAACTGAAATGATCACAATATAATGATTATATACTTGTAATATGAGTTCCTTCTCTGCTTTTGTTAGTTGTAATACACAAGTATACTCTGTCCTTTTTGTTTTTAGAGTGGTGGCTACGTGCTCGGGTTTAAGATTGACCCTGTAGATAAGCTTCAAGATGCACTTAAGGAAATAAACTCATTGCATAAGGTGTACTCTGCCAACCCCATCTTTGGAGTGGAATATGAAATGGAAGAAAAGGTAGGAATTTGTGCACAATATTAGAATCAACTCCTCAATAGTATAACATTAAAACATGTCAGAAAGTGTTAGCTGTTAAAACTGGAAGCAAACCAGCTTTAAAATACCCTACATGTCTACTTTTGAATTGAATTTTAACTGCTCAGTTGTTTATTTTTTAATCCTTATTTCCGTAAATATTTTGAATGCTCCATTGTAGCTTGCTTTTTCAGCAGCTCCGCTGATATTGTTGTCATAGCGCTGTTTGTCCCAACACTGATTTCAGCCCCAGCCGTTGGATGAACTCACAGTGGAACAGCCTCCTGATGACGTGGAAATTGAGCCTGATGAGCAGACTGATGCTTTCACTGTGAGTGTGCCACCGGTCCACTCACCTCTCCTCTGGGAGTCAGTGGTTTAGTTTTCAGACTCAGAATAGCCGTTAGCTAACGCCCTTCAGCATAATGAACTAACATGAATTTACGTTGCCTAGTGCTCATGTTTGCACGGAGTGGTGCTCATCAGACAACAATAACCTATTATTACGGACATTAACATTTCCCAGTCATTTTGATTAAATGTATGATTGCGTGTGTGTTTCTTGCCCACAGGCTTACTTTGCTGATGGAAATAAGGTAAAATCTTGCATATCATTATATCACCCGCTTTAATTGTAAAACATCTTGTATATTATGTTGTGTTATAACATATTTGGGGCTTTTCCAAAGCAACAAGACCGTGAGCCAGTTTTCTCTGAGGAGATGGGACTCGCCATTGAAAAGCTGAAGGATGGCTTCACACTTCAAGGACTGTGGGAAGTCATGGGCTGAAATAATATGAAACATGTACTGTATGTGCTTTATGTACATATTGTGATAACAGGCAATGGTATATTTATTTATAGGTCAGGTAAAAAGTTGGACACTATACACAGATTTTTTTAGACTAGTTTTTTTCATAAAACATAACACTAAATTACATGAATTACATATTGTGGGGATATTTGTATAAAACATTTGTAGTGAATAGAATGTAAACTATAATGCAGTTTGTATTGTTTAAAGCTATTAAATTTATTTATACAGAGGTTTGAGAGTGATTTTTTTTTAACCTTTCAATAACATTCATGCAGTAGGTTTCAAATCATTGTATGTGGAAAGAACACAATGATCTCAGGCTAAATGCATAACTGCACAAGGCACTAAAGTATTTTAAAAATCTAAAAAGAGGACAAACTGTCACCTCCTGTGGCAGCAGCTGTTCACTGACCCTGTCTGCTAGTTAGATAACTCCCCGGTGGTTGTGTCAAACACAAATACTGAAGCGGTCATTACTATCAGTGAATTTGGATTCACTCTACGTGTAGATGTCCCTAAAACACACATGACTGGAGTCAATGCCAACCATCTCTGTGAACACATAACGTAGAGTGGAATAAATAGTCCTGCCACTGTGGGAAGTGTTTTGTGTATTAAAATGTGTGTTTTGACGTTTTTCTTGTAAAACTTTATATATTCACCCAATTAGACGAGAAGAGAAATGAAAAAAATCATAGGTTATTTGTGTTTGGCCATACAACAACATTGTTATTCATCACTAGGGTGACAAGGCTCCACAAGGCTTGTTTTTACTCTATGACAGCTGTGTGAGCTCTCCGATTTGGCCAACCTGAATTCTTCATGGATGGGGTGGTTGGCTATATTTAGAGGGCACGGTTATATTGAAGTGGCTTCAGACCTGGCTGATTATAGTTCTCTGTGTTCACCAGCTAGGACAGTCTGTCTTGAACTGCCCCACTTCCATCCACTTCCTGTCCTGAAAGAATGGATCCCCAAGGCTTGAGGGAAGATCTCCGTCTGTTTCAAACCACTTTGCTGCAGGATGGACTCAAAGAGCTCCTGAATGAGAATAAGTTGATTGACTGTGTCCTAAGGATTGGAGACAGGAGCATCCCCTGCCATCGTCTCATCCTGGCAGCCTGCAGTCCTTACTTCCGGGAGCTGTACTTCTCAGTGGACGGCAAGGAGGCTGACAAAAGGGAGGTTGTTCTGGAGAACCTGGATCCCAACGTTATGGAGGCGATTGTAAATTACATGTACTCAGCAGAGATTGACATCAACGACAACAACGTGCAGGATATTTTGGCCATTGCCAATCGCTTCCAGGTCCCCTCAGTGTTCACGGTTTGTGTGAATTATCTCCAGAAGAAGCTTTCAAAGAAAAACTGCCTTGCCATCTACAGGCTGGGCCTGATGCTGAACTGTGCCAGACTGGCAATGGCAGCTCGAGATTACATTGCAGATCGGTTTGAGACCATAGCCATGGATGAGGATTTCCTAGAGCTTGCTCCACCCGAACTCTTTGCCATTATTGGAGCAGATGCATTGAATGTAGATAAAGAGGAGACGGTGTTTGAGACCCTCATGAGGTGGATCAGGAAAGACAAAGAGAAGCGCATGAAATCCTTAGAAGAAGCCTTTGATTGCATTCGTTTCCGTTTACTCTCGGAGAAGTACTTCAAGGAAAAGGTGGAAAAAGATGACCTCATTAAGACTGACCCTGAGCTTCTCAAAAAAATCAAAGTCATAAAGGAAGCCATCGCAGGGAAGCTGCCAGAGAGGAAAAAGGGACAAGACGATGAGGAGGGAGAGGAGGGGAAGTTGCCCGGCTATCTGAACGATGACCGCAGATACGGCATGTACGCCAAAGACATGGTTCTGATGATCAATGACACCGCTGCGGTGGCCTACGACGCAGAGGAGAACGAATGTTTTCTTGCTGCAATGGCAGAGCAGATCCCCCGAAACCACGTCAGTCTGATATCAAAGAAGAACAATCTGTATGTGTTGGGAGGACTGTTTGTGGATGAAGAGGACAAAGAAAACCCTTTGCAGTGTTACTTCTACCAGGTATCAACATTTCATTTACACTGCAGATGTACTGAACACACATCATTCCTTCATTTAGTTTAAAAAAAAAAAACTATCTTTAAATGTGTTTTTCAGTTGGACAGTCTCACTGCTGAGTGGATTGCTCTGCCACCCATGCCCTCCCCCAGGTGTCTGTTTGCTACGGGGGAATTTGAAAATCTAATTTTTGTTGTGGCAGGAAAAGATTTACAGTCCAATGAGTCTCATGACAGCGTTCTGTGCTATGACACCGAGTAAGTTCAGTACACCAACCATTTGTATAAATGCTCATTCAGTAGATTTTTCTTATTTAAAGCACTGTGTGATGTGCATTTACTGTTGAGCACATTGTCTGTTACTTTATCTGCTTTTTTTTTTAGAAAATTGAAGTGGACTGAAACAAAAAAGTTGCCCCTGAAAATCCATGGCCACTGTGTGGTGTCAGAGAACGGTCTGGTGTACTGTATAGGAGGGAAAACAGATGACAAGTAAGACTGCAATGCCAAAACGTTTTATATATAAAGTTAAAATGTGATTTACACATATCTTTAACCCTTGTTGGGAATCGTTTTTGTCTCACTGGTAAAGTAAAGCAACCAATAAGATGTTTGCATACAACCACAAGAGGTCAGAGTGGAGGGAGGTGGCTTCCATGAAGACGCCCAGGTCAATGTTTGCTGCAGTCATCCACAAGGGGAAGATTGTTGTTGCTGGTGGAGTCAATGAAGAAGGCCTCACAGCTGCATGTGAAACCTATGACTTTGGAACTAACAAGTGAGTGCTTCTGTTATTTAAATTTGTGCAAGGCAAGTCAAACCTAACAAGCTGTTTAGATTCATTTTTAAATATAACTTAATCATGTTCAAATGAGTTTCAGTGAAATAATTTTGCAGCTTTTTTTCTATTTTTGGATGCTTTAAATCAGCGGTTCCCAACCTTTTCGGTTTGCGACCCCTCGTCGTAGTTAAACCAAATAGGGTTTTTTCATGCACATACATCTAATTAAGCATATTTCTTTAACAGAAATACAGTAGAGTATAAGGTAAGCCAAAAATGGTTTTCAATCCTCAGATTACTTCATTTGAAACATAGTTTGTAATAGGTATACAGTGTACGTTTTCTTTCTTATTCCTTTAATTGTGGGGTCCCAACCCCTAGGTTAGGAACCAATGCTTTAAATCCATATCAAAAATAAAAAGTCATGGAACTCAAAAAATAAAAACATGTAGAAATCACATTAATGCTGCCGAGTGCACCTTGTTGCAGGTGGTCGCCCTTCCCTGATTTTCCCCAGGAGAGGAGTTCAGTCAACCTGGTCAGCTGTGGAGGGCTGTTGTACGCTGTGGGAGGCTTCGCCATGATGGAGAACGAGGACAAGGAGTGTGCACCCAGTGAAATCATTGACATTTGGCAGTATGTGTTGATTTCGTTGCATTATATTCAAGGGTATATGTGGTACCAAACAATGTTCACTTTCTTACAATACATTATAGTAACATGTCTGAATTGTCTTACCAGGTATGAAGATGACAAGAAACAGTGGACTGGCATGATTAAAGAGATACGATATGCAGCTGGAGCCTCCTGTGTGTCCATGCGTCTGAACGCAGCCAGAATGCCCAAACTGTAACAACAGCCTGGGGACAAACGAGGGACCCTCTCTTTACTTCTGTAGAAAAGAATATTATGGACATGCTCTTATTAAGTGGCTCATTGTTGTCATTTAATATTTTTACATATCGGACACATGACACCTTTGTCTGTTCGTCTGTTTGAGTGTTTTCATAAAATGTATCATGGCTTTAATTGGCTGATTTCTCGTAAGTCATTAGTCTAAACTTTGTTTATTTATTATTATTGATTCTGATCTTGTAAAAGATATCAAGTAGCCTTTTAACTAATCAGTATTAGTTAAAATCTTCTCTCAAATATCTGACTCACTGTGTCTATTTGATACTTTACTTTATTTTGAAGCAACAGTTTTAACACAGCCCATAAAATATGGATATTATTTAGGACCAGAAATATTGTGCCATGTTTATAAAAATGTATTTTCAGACCATACTGTTGTTTTTATATGAAAAACATAATCAGAGCAGATTGAATAAAACTAACCAAAGGACCTATTCATTTTATGAATAATGTCTTATGTCACACATGTAAGCCACACTGTGGCAGATGTCCAACTGACGGGATAAAATCTAGTCATGGGGAAACGTTCGTGATGCTCTACAATCCCTGTTTAAAGGTTTGTATGAACTGGTAGCTAACTAACCAAGAGAGGAGAGATGTATGAGCTAATGCTCTGGTCTTTTTAAACCTCACCATATTATGTTATTATTTGTTATTTGCAAGCAAAATGCATGATAGCCAACAACTCTCCAGTAGTAATAATTTATCTAAAAGATACAGATTCATCCAGTTTGTTGAGCAACACTGACAATATCCCAGTGTTTAATTTTATTTCAAATACAAATTTTCATACAAAAGCACATGATACATGATCTCACTTAACACGAATGAGGTAGATTCATGTCAACTCTACGCTCAATGACTAAAAATAAGGAGCACTTGATGTTTATTAACAATGGTTTTAAAACATTCATTTAGCCTGAACATTTTCAAAAGCAAACTCAAATTTCAGTACTGAGTGCAACATTACTTTCATTATTGAATAAATACGGTCTTCAAGAAGAAAGCTCTCTAAATATTTTCTTCTTTAGATATTCCTTCCAGGCATCCTGTGTTGAGAGCTCCATAGAGTTCCATTCAAAGTGAGGGATCTGTAAAACACGAATGATTTCACTGTCTGTCTTTTGCTATATCACTGATATGTAAGATGATGTAAGAGACGTGCAACACCACGTGCAATCTTAAATGAGCTTTTCTCACCTGAACCACACAATATCCCAGAATTTCCAGGTGTCTTTTTCTCATGAGAGCTTCACCTTTCATGTGGTGGGAATTCTTGCAAAAGGACTTTGAATCAAGAAAGTCCACAGCAACTCTGAGCGATACGTAAAAAACAGACTGTCAAACATATTTCATCTCTGAGTAGTCTAATTATTCACCTTTAATGCTCAGGCCGTTTTCAGATATATCCCTTACCGTTGAGCTCCAGGTGGCAGCTCGTCCCTGGCGTTTTCCGGTGAGCTTGTCCCCCAGTGAACCTTTCCTCTGTCTGAGATCTGGAGTGTGTTAGGCTCGCTGTAGGGCAGCGGCTGCAGGCGTTTGTCCAGTATGCATTCAAAGTCTGAAAAGGCAAAACGAGGTCATGTCGTACAAATATTCACTCCCTTTTTCCCCCCATTTATTTATGTTGAAGCCTATATGATGGCCAAATTCAAGCCTGGGTTTCCTGTTCCGGTGCGATCTCTAGTCAGCTCCATACACCGTTTACAGTTTGTGATCGCTTTGATCAATATTTATGTATTAACAGCATCATAAACGTGACATCACGTCCTATTTTGGTGCAGAGTGTGGGGAAATGTAGTTTATGTTGTGTTCAGGAGTTACACATTTAAATTCAGACATATAAATTGACTTGATACATTGCAAGTAGACAAGCTTCCCATCATATAAGCTTCTATTTTCAGAATTAAAATATCATCAAATCAAAAAAAGTGTTGCTGAGTTGGAAAATTACCCAATATTACTCACCTACGGTGTAATGATATGGAGTGACAACTGCTACTCGGACACAGTTAATGCCACCAAGAACTTCACCCAGCATTTTGTGGATTTGCTGTTGCGCAGGACTGACAGTGCTATTCCCTGAAAAACATTTTGACAACCAATTGACAGTATAGATTTATTTGAATTCCATAAAAAAATTTTAACTCAGCAAAACCAGACAATCATTTCTCTGTTTGTACCTTTCTTTTGCAGCTGCTGGCAGTAGCGCTCATGAAACCACGGCACCTGGAACTCGGGACACTCGAGACACATGGCACGATTGAGCTCCATGAGGCGCAGTCTGGTCCGCATGTTGAGGGCATCAGGTAGAGCTATACGGAGTAAGGAGAACAGATACATTAGTCCCATTGAACAAGCATGAAGTGTTTACATCTCCACATTCATATTTTGCTACTGATGCATATTCAAAATTATATTTTAAATACAACTACGAAGCAAAGGTGGGACATACTTTCTAGTTGGGCATCCAGCTTTCCCAGAAAGTCTATACTGAAGATTTCTCTGACGATTTCCTCGGGAAAACAGTCAGCCACAGCCAAAGAGTATGCCAGCAGAACCAGCAGATGTGGGTCAAAGGATCCTACGAACAAAGAGAAAGGTGTTACTGCAAGCTTAAAATAAGAAAACTAAATGTGTAAACCGATTCGCTTACTGATATGAGGAGTGACGCGCTGGATACAAACATCGTACAACTCATCTGCCTGTGCAGGATCATAATTCAGGACGGAGAAGGGTAGCAGGGTGGCATATGTTGCCGAGTAGTGAATCTTAAAAACGATGCAGGAGAAGTACAGTTAACACATGTTTAGTTATTCCAGGATTAACATTCAGTGATGTCTGTTAGAGCACCTTGTCAATGTCTTGAATGGCCACACTGGCGATGCGGTCCATCAGGGGAGGGCAGATGTGATTGATCCTGGTTAAGAAGAGGGCCAACTCAGGCACATTGGTCCAATTTATTTGGTCCATCATCCTCTGCAGTGTGACCATCGTCTCCTCGACCAGCATTTCCTCAAACCACTCTCCCGAAATGTACCTGAGCTCCTCCAGCACCAAGTCCAGCCGGTCAGCTGTCTGCAGCCTCTCGTGCCCGTAGCGGTTCAGGGTCTGCAGCAGACGGACGTACTTGCTGGGAGTGCTGTGGCGGTAGGAGGGGTCGTTGCGCACCCACTTGGCAATGGCAAAAGAAATTGTGTTGAGGTCATTCAGATTGCACTGGGTCACCACTGCTTCCACCCGCAAGATCACGCCCTCGTCAAGTCGTGGGCAGGGCAGCATGGACAGAACACGAGTCAGCATGGTCACTTCGTAGGGGAAGACGCTGCGCTGCAAAAAGCTGCGGGACAAAAGCGCTATCAGTCGATATTTTATTCAATCAAAGTGTGAAGCAGAATTGACTCCTTGGCTCAAATGAATACTTACTTGACCAAAATGTTTCGTAGTTTGGTGAAGAGTTTGGGGTTCTGGTATTGCAACAGGAAAAGGGCTTGGGTGATTCTGGCCACCTCCACTGGCTTGTAGACGTGAAGGTTCCTTTGGATTACTGATGCAATTCTGGAAAATAATTTAGTAATAATACAAATTTAATAGCCATTCCAATATAATGGTGGGGATTTGTCTTTTTACATTAACACGCTAAATAAAAACAACATTATGATAATGAACCCTTAAATTTGATTTTGAAAGAATTATGAACAAGATATAAGAGAGAGATTTTACAATTGACAATACAAACTTGTCAAACTATGTAATGAAGACAGTTTTTAAACGAATGGATCTTGTGGTGAGAGTTTATCAACTGCTGTTACCAAGGTCATGAATTCATTTTTAATCTCAACTTTTAAGACAACATGGGCGAGAAGTCCTTAAAGTGCTCAACTACATTGGGCAACTACATCTGCCGAGGAAGATTATGTGACACAATGGGAGCACCACAAGAGTTCCTAAATGGTTCCCATGGTCAAAAATGAAGGTTCAATCTCTACCTCAAAAAGGTTTGTCAAAACATTTCAATACAAACTTCTCATTACTTGTGAGCAGCTGAAATGTATGGTAATCCTGACATATCTGCAATACGTTTATGTTGGTCGATTCATTGGCTCCACTTCTTAAGCTACGCAGGTGCTTTATGGCAGAGGCATGAACTCACTTGTTCAGTAAGCTAAGATTCCTGCTCTCAATCTCTTCTAGAGCTTCAGCTACAGCAAGAGCCTGCTGTGCGTTGAGCTCCTCTGCCAACAGGAGGGCAGTGTTCTCCAACCTAAGAGGGATGAAACCACATTAGAGACCTGTTAAGAGTCAAGAATTGCTGTAAAGGGTTAGACTGACTCCGCTCATAATGATATGAACCTTTCTCTGATCTCCTGACTGGCCATTGGAGCCAGAGCGACAAACAGTTTAGTGAAAGAGAAAGGATCAGTGCTTGAATCAATCAGTTCTGTTAGTCTCTGTTTAACGGCCAGCCTGAAGTCACAGTTGTTGAACTGCAGGGACTGATACAGCCCCATGATGATGCTAATGTTTTCCGCGTCCATCCTGGGAATGTTGCACAAGAGGATCTCGTTGCACTTCTCCAGCAGAGGCCGGTGACTGTACTTGATGTTGCGCAGGAACTGAATCACTCTCCGTGGGTTGTTATAATGTGAGGGATCCATGGTGTGCAGGAGATGGTCTGCCCTGCTAATGAGAGCATCCCGAAGCCGGGGAGACACCATGGACGACACGCTGATCATTAGTGTAGTTAGGATCCTGGGAAAACATGTCCAGAGAATAAATATACAATATGAGGTACTTATATCTGAAGGTATTTGATCAATATCTGTCTTATGACTGTTGTAGAGACATGTTCTTGTCATGTGACCAGCACACAGTAAGATCTCCAGTAAGCTGTAAGTGGTGTTTGATTAATTGTTACAACATTAAACCTTTTAAGTCACAATTTACTTCTCATTTGACCAACCTGGCATCATCAATAGAAGACAACCTCTGATCCACAATACTGGCGATGCGGCCCATTAGAGGACTGTGTTGAAGGTGTTGATCACTTAGACAGATGGCGAACTTGGACAGGGATGCCATTGGAAATCTGACAAAATCCACATTTGTGTAGCATCTCATTAGTGCTGAAACAATTAGACGTTTACTCCTTAAATCAATCGACAGAAAAGAATCAAGCCAAAATGCTAAACATTTGCTGGTTTCAGCTTTTCTAATGTGGAAATATGCAGCTTTTCGTTTAGGACTATTGAACAAGACAGTTGACGGTGTGACCTACTGTTTGTTAGGCATTGTACAGACTTCACAATTACTTGATTAATTAAAAATATGATTGCCGGATTATTAAATTATGAAAATGATAGTTAATTGCAGCCATACGTCTCATTACCTCAAAACTAACTGAAAAAAACTATGTAATGTAATCATACCTGTCTATTCTGAGCCATGCCTCTGAAACCAACTGCTGAACAAGAGAGTCATGTGGATCCACATTCAACCTAAAAGATGGACAATAATACAGTGTTATTACTATTTAATAATTCAAATACGTAAAAGGTAATCTGATTGTGTCGAATGTACCTGAGGAAACTGTAAAGCATGTCGATCAACATAAAGTCATCCATAAGAGCAATTTTGTTCTCCGCCAAAACCCGGAGTGTCAGGAACTGCGGGTGGCTCTTGAGGAGTTTGACAGTCCTGAGCATTTGTGGTTTCTCTTTCTGAAACTGCCACAGTATCCCCACAGCCCAGCTGACATGGCTCACTGTGAGCTTGGCCTTGTTCTTGCCCACCACGTCAAACACCTGGTCTTCTGCAGAGCAAACCCGCAATTGCTCCAGAACCTGGTCTCGGTTCACTGTCCCCCTGTGAAGGAGCCTCCGAAGAAAGTTCGCAGACCGGACCCGAAACATCCCCACAGAACTTGGCTCTAATTAGGTATGCACTGCTGTCTTCATTGTCACTGTCCACCTCAATGTCAAACCAACAGGCAGGCTCAGCCAGGTGAGATCACATCCACAAAACTACAGTTTGGAGGTAGTAGATGTTAGGTGCTCCTTTGCCAATATGTGTCAACTGAAGAAAAAGAAAAAAACACACAAAATAAACAAATGATTTTTACCTGTATCACAATCTCTTAAAATATGTTTGGTTATAAATTGAATTATATGCAAAAAGAAAAGACTTGCATTACAATTAAGTTACCTCAGTGTGACATGCTGACCTTGGGTTCAGAAGGTTTCATCTCGCGAACAGCCCCATTCAGAGATTTCAAATGACTTTCCTTTAGTGCACCACTATACTGAAGTAAGCTACCAATAGCTAAGTTCAGTTTGCCACCAAGCTATTCACGTGGATGGAGAAACAATCACCTAAAATGACTCACAACCCCAGATTAGCCCTGCTAGCTGGATTATTAGCTAGATTTCGGCAGAATATAGAGATTCAAACTGTATATATTTAACACATATAGAATACTGTCATTAATATCGTTAATTCAAAGTCAAAATTACCTAGCATGTGTGCGTTAATGTTTCACTTCCGTAGCCCGTCACTTACGTAATGAAACCGATTATTAAACCCTGGGTTTTGCCTTTCAGGCAGCAGTTTATCAATTCTGGGAAGGGCGATGGCGTCCTTAAACAAGCGTCCAGGTGTTCTGAGGAGTTCGTTGAGGTGTTTTCCTAGTGTAAGCATATAGAAAATGTAAATCAACCTCACATGGCCCTGTTTCCCCTAAATTGGTGATGTGGGTGATTAAATCAGCGAGTCAGACAATGTTACCTTACAGGCCTGTCTCGGGGCATATGCTCAATGCCTTTCCGAGCTAAGCGCTTTGACTGGCGCACGATTCTCGAAATACATTGACGTCCCCGCCGCGCCATCTTTAGAAAACACTGAGCTCAACACTGAATGAAACTTAATTGTCGTCGTTTGTGAGAACTGCTCGCTGCATGGAGTGATATCCTTGGATTTCCAGGTGCTGTGAGTTCGCATTAACCACGTCTTTTCGTTATATGTGTATAGTTAATATGTCGAAATTGAATGGTAGACGACGTTATGAAAATGATTCCCTCTACATGTTGTCTGGCTGATGCTAGGTGAACTTGCTAATGCTAACACCAGGCCTAACGTCATGCGACCGTGTGCTTAAGCGAAACCATAGCGATAGAATCCAGTTTGCAGAGTTCGGTCATTTCTGGTGGTCTTCGCGCTCACCTCCACTGGTCAAGCGGGACTTCAAACGCGCTCCTTGTTAGCTAACGCTAGCTAGATAGTAAAAAACAAACGAACAATAGCTAGCCTAATTTTGCTTATAGTTCAGTTGTCGTCGCAGTGTTAACCGAGTCCGTAACGTTTATGCGGTTAATATCTTGTATGTGATCCGCAGTCAACACATTCGTGATGTATTTTTGCATTATATGGTTTTCAGTAGCATATAAAGAAATCGGTCAGATCCGGTAGGTGTGCAGGATTTTCTAGTTAACACGGCTGTTAATTGACATCCTACTACTGTCAAGTTATCCATCGCTAAATTGTCACTAACGTTTGTGTTCTCTGTTTCTCAGCAGAGGTGATCATGGGCATCAAGGTTCCGCGCACTCGGTGCTTCCTTGACATTGGAATCAGTAATGTGCTCGGTAAGAAAGAAACCTCCACTCTCAGGCTACTTACTGACGAATACACTCAGTTGTCAGTTTATTCGATAATTATAGGTTTAAACAATGCATCTAATACGACAGTCCTGCAAAAAATATTACTCTTATTAATGTTAAAGTGTTTTGGAAAGATGCTTATTCAACTTTAAGGTCATTCTGAATTGTATTGTATACAAAAATGGTCATTATAAATGGGGTGGGCAGAATATTAAAAACACCTCTCAATATATTGTAATACAATTAAACAGCACCACAAACTACACAATTAAACACCTCTCTTAAATGGTTCCAGTTTGATATCTTGCAAGGACGTTGCATTAGACTGCATTTGTTTTAGCCAGATGCGCTCAAAAAACAACTGAAGGTCATTTCACATCGCAAAAAACTAACAAAGTAATGGTGTTCTTTCCTCTCAGTCGGCAGAGTTGTGGTGGAATTGTTTTCAGACATCTGTCCCAAAACTTGTGAAAACTTCAGATGCCTCTGCACAGGTGAATAGGGCATTTTCGCCCCCAAAATACGCCAAAAAAACACTTGACTTCATAGCACAGTTTAATATTGATATGTACTTTGGTTTTATTCAGGTGAGAAGGGCATTGGTAAAGGAACTCAGAAACCCTTGCACTACAAAGGATGTCTGTTCCATCGAATTGTAAAAGACTTCATGATTCAAGGAGGAGACTTCAGTGAAGGTGAGTTAATGAAGGTCAAAGGTTGTGAACAATGTAGACCTGTGGTTTCACTCCAAATTTGGCCTACTAACCCGGCCCGTTTACTGATGGCGAGCATGTAGCTAATGACTGCTAGTCTCTCTGTGTTAATAGCAAGACAGTTTTTACCCCCTAGATATGCAGATGGTGTCAGCATCTAATAATGAAAACATCCTCAAAGCTGATCATTTAACGTAATTAAATCAATTTGAATAACCCGCAATCCAGTTTTCTAATGCCACAAATCTCTTTCCTGTCGCAGCTTACGTTTTATTCTTTCTCTGACATCGTAGGTAATGGAAAAGGAGGCGAATCCATCTATGGAGGCTTTTTTGAAGGTAAGAGGTCGCTGTCAGAGCTGTCAGTTGTTATCCAGACCCGACGTTGGCTTCAAGATGGCAGTACAATCTTATCCTTATCCCCCAGATGAAAGCTTTGCTGTCAAACACAACAAGGAGTACCTGCTGTCTATGGCCAATAGGGGCAAAGATACAAATGGATCACAGTTTTTCATGTAAGCACTATGTCTGTTCCTATATAGATTATAGATCTGATGCATAATTACTTGTTTCTGGCATCCTTAATTCATACAAATAATTATATGCCTTTTTTTTTTTTTCTTGATTGGCCTGCTGTGACGCTTCAGAACAACAAAGCCTTCACCACATCTGGATGGGTAAGTGCTGCTTGATTGCATCTGGAACTCTGATTGGTTGATTCCATAGTGCACAATGCACACTACGTTTTGCTTGAATTAGACATCGTTGTATTTTCCCAGTGTCCATGTGGTTTTCGGTCATGTGATTTCCGGCCAAGAGGTTGTTCAAACCATGGAGAGCCAGAAAACTGATCCTAATAGCAGACCGTATGCCGACGTGAAAGTTTTGAACTGTGGAGAGCTCGTCCCTAAATCTAAAGGTTTGTTTGTGTGACGCGTTTTCCGTACTTTCAAAATAAGTTTCAAACTTCAACTTGTGATGTTTCTGCCGCTGTTGTCTAAGCAGAAGTGGGTTTTTTTTATAAAGCGGTGCTTCTAACAGACCTTTTTAAATGTTTGCAGCAAAGAAAGATGAAAAAAAGAAAGAGCGAGCCTCTTCCAGTTCCAGCAGTAGCTCCAGCAACTCAGCAAGCTCATCAGCATCCTCCTCTGATTCTGAAGAATCGGAGAAAGAATCTAAGAAGAGGAAAAAGAAGGCGAAAAAGCTAAAGAAGAAGCAGAAGAAGAAGGAAAAGAAAAAGTACCTCATTCATTTTCATATTTTCACCGTCTGCAGTGTAAACAGTACCTAGTGTTTTTTATTCTAAGCTACAATGCTTTTCTAGGTCAGAGGCTGAAAGTGCTGAAGAAAAAGAACAAGAAGAGTTGGTTACATCTACTGTACGTCCGGAAGAAATTCCACCCATCCCAGAGAATCGATTCCTCATGAGGAGGAGCCCACAGGCGCTCCAGAAGCCGAAAGAGGAGCCTGAAAAGGACCCACGAAATAGAGAGGAAAGGCCAAGAGAGAGGTTAGCCTGCATGACAAACAGCACGTCATGACAAACATCAAATCATAATGCTATTGTCTGTTCATTTTCTTTTTTCTTTTCTTTCTTTCTTTAGTACTGGCATAACATTTAATTCTCAGTCAGCATACCACAGAAGGCTGGTGATGACACGATCCGGGAGGAAGATAAAAGGCAGGGGTCCGAGGGTAAGTGCACTGCACCAATCAGAAGAACTCATTCAACAATTCTTACTGGGTGTAATGAAACTGAAGTAATATATACAATTTGATTTCACCGTTCATAAACCTTTTTATTTCATGTAAGATGTGTTGTCGGTGTTGGTTCCAGTCCGTTTAGATACAACAGAAGTAAGTGGTTTGTCATTTCTCCCATCCAGCGGTATCGGACTCCGTCACGCTCTCGTTCAAGGTCCAGAGATCGTTTTCGGCGCAGTGAAACTCCCCCACACTGGCGTCAGGAGATGCAGCGTCAGAGGATGAGGCCAGTCACTGGAGAGCGCTGGATCAAGGGCGACCGGTAAGAAACTCATTTGAAAAAAGAATGTAAACTTGCAAGTTGAATCTGTTTTTGCTCACAGCTAAGTTAGAGTCTAAAGACATTTTGAGTTGCATGAAAAGTGGAATCGAAATGCAAGTCAATGTAGTCTGAAGCTATCCTGTTTGAGTAGGCAGAATAAAATATACCTTTATGGTTACACTGGGGAAAATAGTTTTAGGCTCCACACTGCAGTTTCCGAAACAAAAGCAATTTACAGCCCACAAATACACAATATAAAAATACATAATTATGTGAATAAAACATGTCAGTGATGAAATGTTTTACATAAAGATGTCAAGTTCTGCTGGTGACATCTGCACTGTTTTACAGAGGAGACATGAATGAGGCCAAGGATGAAGCCGCTAAAGCTCCGAGAAGAGAGAGACGGACGTCCAACACAAAGCATGAACACACGGATGAGGGTAAAAAAGACAAGAAAACTCGGTCACACAGATCCAAAAGCAAAGAGGACGCTGTTGAGAAGGAAGAGAAGCTTAGCAAACACAAGGCGAAGAAAAGGGATCAATCTGAAAGCCGCAGTAAAAGCAGAGAAAAGAGTAGGAGGTCCAAAAGCAGAGAGAAGGCTCACAAGCACAAAAGTGACGACAGAAGAGGTCACTCGAGGAGCAAAGACCGAAATACTAATAAGAAAGAAAAGGAGTCAGAGTCTGATCACAATAAGGATAGAAATAAGGGGCATGAGTCTGATAAAAAGCATAAAGAGGATACCAAAGGAAGAAATGGGGAGAGGACTAGGACAAAGTCAAAGAGCAAGGAAAGAACTACAAAAGATGGGCCCAGATCGAGCAGCAGGAACAGGGACAGGAGTGGACCTGCAGCATCAAAAGACAAAGAAGAAAAACGAGAAAAAGACAGAGAGAGGGGCAGAGAACGTAGCAGGAGTCAGGAAAGGCGACACAACAGTGACAGGGAGAATAAAAGGCGAGGGACATCCAGGGATAAGGAACACCGAACAAGAAGCCCAGACAGAAATAGGCCTAGAGACTCGCACAGAAGCAGGCGCTCCAGAAGCAAGAGCAACAGGAGGGACCACAGCAAAGATGGGTCGTCTCATAGAAAGGACAAAGACAGAGAATCTGCCAGGAGAAGGCGTAGCAGCAGCAGCAGCAGCAGCAGCAGCAGCAGCAGCTCCGAGAGTGAGAGAGACGAGAAAAGGAAGAGTCAAAAGAGCCCTGATTCCAAGCGGGGCAGAGCAAAAAGTACGTCCAAATCTAAAGAGCGAAGAAGCCCGGCCAAACCAAGGCCAGAGAGTACAAAAGGCAAAGACAGAAACGACAGCAAGAGGAATAAATCAAGCTCTGGCTCGAGCTCTGACAGTGACTAATATCCTAAAGGAATAGATGGGGAGTTTTGAAGTCTGTCCGTATTTTATACCCACTACACGTGTAGTATGCAGCACCAGCTTTCCACCCAGAGGGGGACTTAATTACATTCCTCACTCAGTGCAAAAGAACCATCTCCACAGATCAACCAAAGCTCCTGTGATTGTGCAAAATCTGTCAACGCTGATTTCCAAAGTCATGAAGACCTGGGACTTTAAACCTGCAAGTACAGACTGCAGAATCATGTGAGCTTTGGCTTTACGGTGGACTTTTTGGCTCTGAATGGAAGTTGTGGATTTGTCCCCGATTAAGTGAATTACCCTGTTGGTGGGTAGCTGAAGCTGCATTGAGACCAGTTTAGAAAAAAAGTAACTGAAAATGAAACTCCCCTGCTGTGTGTACTGCATTATCAGCAAGTTTAAAAGTCCCCGTTTATTTTTATTTTTTGTTCGAGACCGGAGGAAGTCCGTTATTTTTTTTTCGTTATTTTTTTAATTCTTCAGTAAATTATATTTTGACTTTACAATAGTTACAATTTCAGACAAAAAAAAAGACAAAATTTTACAGCAAGACAGATGCTTTTAGTGCTCCCTCCCTCCTCGCCGCAGGGCATTTTCTCCTGAAATTAGTTTTAATGTTATTTAACAGCAGTTGGTTGAGGGGATAAGGACTGTCTGATGTTTACTTGTCAAGTTATTTTTACTACAACAATCTGGAAGAGAACACTCATCATCTCTTGCATGCTTATCCCTGTAATGTTGGATGATATGTATATCCATGACTTTTGTTTTTCTACATCCACAACCATCCTACAACTTTAACTGTAATCCTATTTGTTAACCAGTTTTCAGATACCTTTGGTTTGTTTTTTTTTGAATGGGAAAAAAATTCAATCTCATGCTGTAAATCCAACATAAAATCAATTTGTATAAATTGTGTTCTGTGCAAGTTGGTTTTAAGAAAAACTCGATTGCAGTGTAGAATGAAATAAAATGAACTTTGATTTTAATCGTTTGTTTTAATATTCCATAGGTGATGTCACAAACACTATCTATTGGAGGCTCAAACATTATTAGCATCCAAAATTATAGTGATCAACAGTGATATCATTACAGGAAATTTACACTGTACTGTTAACATTGTGGCACCCAGTGTCGGACTGAGGTAACTGCAGTGGTGATTTATCGCTCAGTTAAGTGTTAACTATATTTTTAGCCCAGACAAGTCACCTCTGCACGGGGTGGCTGATAAACGACGTTCACAGAACATTTTGTTGTGCGATTGATTTCAAACTAACAAGTTCTTTCTGTAAAGTTCTCGCTATGTTCACAAGTTTCTCTACAGAATGTGTGGAGCAAAGGTTTGTAATAAACTGTAGAGCATTCTGACTCAAACATCTAGATAATGTTTGGAGAACATTAAAGCACACGTTACTGTACGTGAACACTGCAGAACAACCCTGCTGTTTTTGTGTCCAGAACTATAAGCGTGAATATGTTGCACTTTACAGGACCCTCAAACATTTCCATGGCATGGACAGTACATTCTTTAAAAGTATACTTGGGGCAATTTTATGCTTTTATTAGTGAGATGACAGGAAACGAGGGGGAGATATGGGTACAACATGCAATGACTGACTGCAGCTGATCTGAGGATGTTGCAGTTTAGGTAATTACTTTAAACATCAGGCCACCTGGTCACTAATTTAATCCCACAATGCAATGCGTCACATTTCATAAAAGTAAGTCGCACGGAACTGCGCCTGCAAGTGATGACAAAATAATGACCATTCCTAAGTGTCCCGAGATCCCAATGTACTATTGACAGTAGAGCAAACTGTTGAGTGGATAATATAAGGAAGTGATTTCAGACACGGCCTTTGCCAAAAGATTTTAAGGATCGTTATTAAAACATTCAGCGTCTCCAAAGGTGGTAAATTTCAGGGAACAACGCTGGAACCAAATGTGCCAGCTGGGAGTGATCTATCACCATGTAAATCCAAGTCTCCTCTTTGCTTCTTCAATATCTACAGCCTCGTGAAGGTTTTTAATTTTCTGGGTGGCAGCAGAGATGTGTTTGGGCATCTGAGCGCCAGTACGGTCCTGAGAGAGGTAGCTGGACCTAACTGCACCAGAAACGGTACCGAGCCCTCCGCCTGTCCCTTCCATCGCAGCTTTGCAAAGTGGAAACGCGTTTCGCTGAGCCTCCGCCGCCGCCTTGATGATTTGCAGCGAATACTGTTGAAACTGCTTTTCCTCGTCAGCGGTGAGCTCTGCGTTCTTTGTTACGAACTCGTCTTCTTCACTCCTCTGCTGCTGGTGCCTGTCACTTCTCTCAGCCTGTATTTGAAAGATAAATGTGAGACACGTTTTCTTTCAGAGAACAAATCAAATGTGTCCGTTTTTGTAACGATGTGGTGAAGATAGTTTCAGTGTTACCATTTGTGTGGCATGGAAGTCATGTAATTTTCTTCCCTCTCCTTTGATCTTCAGAGCCTTCAGTTGTTGTTTCTCAGAAAACACTCTGTCGGCCTCTTTCTTGGCTTGAAGTGCATCCCGGGTGTTCTGTCTCGCCATTTTGTCCCTCTGCTCCTTTTCTTGTTTCTGACGAAACAGTTTGTGTTAAATTTGGTAAGCTTCAATCTCAGCTGAAACCAGAATGTTTCTGCAGCTATAAAAGAAAATCAAATCTACACATTTCTTTTAACTCACAGGTGGACTCCTACATAAGTGACCAAGAAGACATTTGACATTACTGGCTTATTTTGCAGGACATCAGATGAAGCATCTGAGCTTGTGTTACCATGAATTCTCTGTGTGCACGGATCGACTTCAACACCGCAGCCTTCTTCCTCTCCTCCTCCCACTGCCGTTGCGCCTGCTTGGCGTCCCGCTCTGCGACAGCCTTTGCGATCCTCTGCTCCTCGTCGTCGGTTTGCTGCTGCTGTGTGACCGTCAGTTTGTTCATGATCGTCTCTCTGCGCATCTGGGCCTCTCTGAAGAACGAAACAACTCACAAGGATGATCGCGATAACCAGGGATCTGTCCTCGCTGTGTGTTAGAGATGCTGGGACCAGGTTGGTCCTTTTGTGCTCAATGATATGTTTTTCTCACCTAAACAGTTCTGTTTCTTTGTCTTTCCGTAACTTCATCATTTTTTGTTTTGCAGAGAGGAAAAGTTTACGTTGCTCCTCTTCAGCCTCCTGTGTTTGTGCATCTGTGGCCCTTACAAGGTCCCTATTGCTGAGATTGTCCTGTAAAAACAGAGAATGCGATAATAAATGTTATAAAATAAGGATACAAATACTAGATGTAACCTGTGCTAAGACCCTACCAGGTGAGCTTGCATGAGGTCTTTCTTCTGCTTTGCTTGTCTTTCTTCCTCCATTCTTTGCCCCCACTGGTAGAGCTCATAAAGGCGTTGGGTTTCCTCTCCATCCTTTGTGTTCTCTATCTTCTCTCGCTCTCTCACTAGCTCATTTTCTTTGATCCTAAAAGGAATCGCACTCTCACATTAAACAGTTGAGCCGCAGTATTGTACTTTACCGCAGCACCATTACTCCATTTACAAAACAGGATGTTAAATGCATACAGCAGAGAAAATACAACAGTAATGCACATCTTTGAAATAGATAGGTATCTGTAATTCTGTGAAGACCCTGACCACTGGTGCGTCTGCAGCACGTTTACAGCTGGTTGTCTGGTCTGATGGGAGACTTACTGGTTTTTCAGGTCCTCTGCAACAGCCTTCGTCTCAAGCTTCTTCTGAAGCGCTTTCTCCTGCTCCTGCCTCAAGGCTTCGTCCGCTCTGGTCTTCACCATATTCAGGAATTCTCGGTCCACATCTTCAGAGGCACTCTTGTTTCTGTGCTTCAGTTCAATCTGAGCCTCCCTCTCCTTCAACACCTCTGTGAGCAAGAGCGCACCCTGTGGGAGTAGTGACGATCATTCATATCCCCAAAACATCAGCGTATAGTCAAACACGTGCAAGGGACACAGTAATTCTGGAGCAAAACTAACATGCAATGCTTTAACGCGGTCGGTTTGATAATACAGCTGAGTCTTGGCTTTTTCAATGGCCTCTTTCCGCTTCTGCTCCTGATATATGGCCTCTTCTATATCCATCACTTTCCTTTTCTCTTCCTCAATCTGCTCCCGAATCTGCTTTGCCTCGAGCTTTTTTTGCCTTTGACCCTTTGATAAATGTAAACACACACTGTGTTAACCTTTCGCTTTGCTGCAGTAGAAATTATTTGCAACCTTGCAAGAATTAAATGAGAAAAAAACCCACACAGGAAACTTACAGCGATGGTATTGGACCACAGTTTTACCACCTCTTTTGATTGCAAGTGCAGAGCCTCTCTCTGTTTAGCGGCCTCTCTTATACTCTCCTTGTCTTTATTAACACAGTTCAGTTCATCTTGAATCCTCAGCCATTCAGCCTTGGTTAAGACAGTGACTTGTCGGAGGTCTGGCGGCTGGATCATCCTGCTGGCTTCCTCAGCTGAAGACACTATTTAAAAAAGGAGAAAAATTGCGAACTGCTGAGTTGAACGCTGCAACTAGAACAGAAAATATGCACCATCACTTTGTTTCATTTAGGTAGTTGAGGACTACACAGACAAGTATTGTTATGTTATGGTATGTATATTTATTTTTTCCATGATGGAAGGGATTACAGTTGCTATGTGCCAAATGTTATTGTGTTTATATGAGCAGGGCCATAGCTACCATTGAGCACACTAAGGTGGTGTCTGTATTGTTTCTGGGAAACAACGTAAGGAGCAGTTTACATTCTGTAATTACACATGGGATGGAATAAGTGATATGTTAAGTGATGTTATTTATGGTCCCTAAATATTTTGGGATGAAGTGAGGGTATGCCTTTTGACACTTTTCATCATTGTATTGTTTGTGGGGGGTTTTCCTCAATGTAAAACTAAATAAAAAAATGAATCATGAATCTTGAACACTAATTCTGATATTTCTTTTGCACAAAATGATTTTACATTTGTCAGTTTATTTATGCAAACAATGTTAAATATATTCAAATGTAATGTAATGAAGAGAGTCGGTATTTCTCCACCAGAATTCTATCTTGGGATTGTGAACACTTACATTATTTAATAAAATGATCAGAGAAATTAACACAATCATAGAAATTCACAAGCTTTTTTGGTGGCTGGTCTAAAGTTTGGGTTGATATTGCGCTGGGGGATTTGATCTCTAAACTCCAGCTGGCTATGGACATGAGAATGGATATAGAAATATAAATGAATCCAAACCCCCGCTTATCAAATATACCACTGTACAGGAAGTTGTTTTCTTTTGAAAGAGGCTACAGGTTTGCTCTTGGGCATGACATTGGATGGACGCACAGCAGCCTAATTAGGCATAATCTTTCATTGTTCTGAATTCTGTTTACATGATTTCAAAAAGGACTACTGTTACCATGAAACACTTACCTGTCTGTTAGCCATAACCACAACAGCTAGCTAGCTTACCTTCAGTAAGGTTAACCCAGAACTGTCTCGTTAGCTCTCACCTCTCTTACTGGAGCCTCTTCGACGGCCGTACTGAACCACCGATGCCATTTGTATTCGATATATTACCTAGTAATTAAAAAAACAAAAACGCTACTGACAAATAAAACTAGTAAAACTAGATAAAATGTACTGCAGCGTCAACTCTTCCCAGGCTACATACAGATATTGTGTGAGGGTCTGCATTTGTTGCTTGTATCCAGGCAACGCTTTAACCAATCGGAAGCCTTCCCGCTGATGGACGACAGGTGGCGCTGTGTGTCCATAAAGTTTTTCCTGTTTGAACGTAACACCACACACCCGTGGATGCGCACACCTCACGTGATCACATAAAATCCTATAAATCGTATGTTACTCTATATACAGTCCTGGCCCAAAATGTTTTACGCTTTTTTTTTAATAATGCAACATCTCTTACTGGAAAATACTGACATTTTATATGATGTGTTTATATATAGCTGTGTTGAGTTACAGGTGTCTGCAATATAAATATAATTCACGTATTTAAATTGAGAACAGCTTGTTCTTATCCTGCATGGAATTGTCCATTATTTCGTTCTTGTGTCCTTTTTCCCAGGAGGAAGTAGGAAAATCACAGGTGTAATTATTAAAACTGAATAGTACAGAGCCATCATTAATGTTATTGGTTACACCTGTGCTTTTCCTGCTATGATAAGAAGGCCTGTGGCACTGGAGCCATCCTCCCTGGACATGGACACAGTGGAAAGAGTTGCCATCAACTGCCAAACACATTAAAGCTACCCTTGAGACAGTTTAAACCTGCACCATTCACTCAAAAGGGGCTCAGCCAGACTGGTTCCAAGCCAAAATCCTTCTGTGAACAGGTCAGAATAAATCAGATTTATTTTTTCTCAGTCTTTGTTTACAGAAAACAACATAAAGAAAAGAATGGCATCCTGACAGCCAAACATGGAGGAGGAAAAGCAATGTTTTAGGGTTTCTTTGTTGCTTCAGGCACCAGGAGCATTCAATCTGGAAACTGTATCATGTACTCAAGAGATTACCAATACATTTTGGAGCACAATTCTGAATCTAGTATCAGAAACGTAGGTCTCCGTACACTCCATTCTCCCTATGTCCAATAAAATTTGATTGAAATGTGTGTAGTAATGTGCACCACTAAAATGCAGTATCAACTGACATGACGAAGTCCTTAAGATCCATTTGAGAAGTGTCTTGAAGATTGTCAAAATTTCAGTTTTAAGACCTTCCTTATTTACGTTTTGTGCTTTATTTGTTGCATATTACTCTGCAACAAATACATTACAGGGGGTAAAGTATGTGATCTAAATGACATGACAGAAATTCTGGCTCATAGCAAAATAGCAGAACTCCTCTTGGTTAATACTTAATGGCTGATGGAGGCAGGGAACCAGCCCATCACAGCTTGGTTTTAAAATCTAGTGTTAAAAGCAGATATAATAGCAAGACTGTGACATGTGTCACTTGTCATGTCAATTCACTGAGCTGACACCAAGATTAGTGGGCTGTCATGTGCAGCCTAATGAGTCAGGTGATGAACAGCATCTGTTAAATTAAGACAAAAACAACTATATTATATTTAATTTCAGTAGATTCATATTCATAGTTAATGATCACATCACCCTTTTGGTATTACCATAACATTAACTTTGTATAGTGCCCGTTATAACCTTAAATTAAACCTTATAATCTTAAATAAATTACAGGTAATGGTTTGTTATTCTTTGTCATATGTACTTGACTTTAAGAATTTTCATTTTATGCTTGTCAAAACTTCTATTCCATTGCATTTCAGTGATAAATACAGTACTTTTTACTCAACTACATTTATATGACAGATAATAGTCACATAGTATTATATACTAAACATATGATGATATTAAAGTATGATGCATTGCTCAGTGGTGGAATAAGTTTTCAGATCCTTCTGAAGAGAAGAAGGCTATTATCAGCAGAATGTACTTAAAGTATCAAAGTAAAAGTATCATTCTGCAGAGAAATGGTTTTATTATTATATATGCTGTTGCTGGATTAATATTACTGTTGCATTTAAGTGTATGTTCCATTTTACTTCTGTAGATGTTTAAAGTTGAACCCATTTTAACTACTTTATATACTGTTGAGTAAGCTACAGCAGTGCATCATATTCTATAGGTTGATCAATATTTTCTATATATTTATAGCGAAGCTGTCCTGTGAGAACCGCACATCTCTGAAAAGTACATTTTCACAACAAGCATCAACAAAAACAATACTGTTTTCTGCTTTGATGTAGCATGTTCTAGTAAGTCCAAGAGAGGTTTAAAATAGTTTTTTTACTTTAAAAAGTAGTAGGGGAAAAAGTAACATGGTAAAACAAGTACACGTAATGACATGCAGTCACACTTCTAAAAATAATAAGTACTGAAATAAATTGCATGGGAAGTAGCAGCCAGTAATAACAATATTATACTATTAAAGTGTGTGTGTGTGTGTGTGTGTATATATATATATATATATATATATATATATATAGTGGTGGTTTAGAAGTATGAAGTTGCATAAAATTGAAATACTCAAAAAAGCACCTCACATGAGTAAATGTACTTATTTAAATCCTACTGCTAGTAGGCTACTGCTACAGGTAAACTACTTATAAAGTAATTAAAATGAGCTCCCTGTGTTAATGCATCAGTAATAATGTATATTACCATAGTGAACAATAATATAAGCTGACATGTGCACAATGAGTGATTTTATTTGTGATATTTCCAGTAGGCTGCATGTTCACTGCAGGACTTGTATTTGCAGAACAGGCTACTTGTGATATTTGTGTGTTTTACTGAAGTGAAATCTGAATACACCTTTCAACCGGTGGCCTCCTGTGTGTGACGCCATAGCAGGAGACGCAGGAGGGGCGGGGTTAACTTTGAAAGGGGGCTGTCTTCAATCCGAGACAACCATTCAAAACCAACAGAGGGAAAACAAAACCCTCCCCGTGTCCATCACTTCACGAAGGCACTAGACTTCTGCGAAGCACCAGTTGCCCACCGACTAACCACCCGGAGAGAGAACCCCAAGATGGCCCCGATCTCCATCAAGACCGTTTTAATCAGTGAAAGTGTTGACCCTCGCTGCAAGACGATTCTGGAGGAAAATGGCATCCGAGTGACCGAAAAACCGAATATGAAGAAGGATGAATTAATGGCGGAGCTTAAGGTAAGGTTGGCACTGTGTATTGCATCGACACATGCATCGAGGGTGCTTTGGTTCCTGCGCGACATGTTTTTCAATCTTGCTAAAAAAAAGTTTATTCGCTTTAGCTAGCATCATTTTGGAAAGCTCGCGTGATTTGCCTCTTCTCAGGTCTTGGAAAAAGTATTCAGGCAAAAGACAAGTAGCGCCTGTTTTTTCCCCCCCACACAAACTTTAATGTAAGGTGTGTGCTCTTTGATTTTCGGCTGTTTTTAATCACGCTTTTCCTCTGAGTCACACGTATTTGTAGTGGTGAGATGTGAAAATTGATTGTTAAGTAAGTACCGCCCCCTTTGAAGCTGATGCAACTCATCCCTCTCTTTGCCGGTTCCATCCCATCACTTTCTCTCTGAGTGCCACCAACCAGCAGCTGGTATCAGGTTAATGCAGAGGCTGTGCATAGAACGTGAACAGATATTTGCCTTTGTACACATTTTGATTTGGAGAGATTAAAAACAATGGGTTCCAGGGGTGGATCAGTGTTAGGCTCTGGGGCACAAGTGAGCTTTGGGCCCCCTTTTTCTTTTTTTTTTACCCCCAACACCATCAAGCTTTACTACTACATCAACCATGTCCTTTTCTCACCATTTTAGGACTACGACGGCCTTGTGGTTAGATCAGCAACCAAGGTAACAGCTGATGTTATCAATGCTGCCCGTAATCTCAAAATCATTGGGAGAGCTGGGACGGGTGTGGACAATGTGGATGTTGATGCCGCCACCAAGAATGGTATCATTGTCATGAAGTAAGTCTCCGGACTATGCACAAATTAGGTTCCAGTATAGCGTACTGTCCGTTAACTGAACGCTGTTTTGTCCAGCACGCCGAGCGGGAACACCATCAGTGCCGCGGAGCTGACATGCACCCTGCTGATGAGCCTCTCAAGGCAAG
The DNA here is from genome assembly GCA_036024295.1 of Nannoperca obscura. Classification (NCBI taxonomy): domain Eukaryota; kingdom Metazoa; phylum Chordata; class Actinopteri; order Centrarchiformes; family Percichthyidae; genus Nannoperca; species Nannoperca obscura. The sequence continues at coordinate 1,102 of JAVQJL010100653.1, read as the reverse complement.
AGGAGTCAAGTTTTTATGAACAATTGTCAACATGCTGTTCTTTGTTCTCTTGTTTAATTGCGTTGCCACTGCCGTTCTGTTTCCAGATATGTGCCTCAAGCTGCGATGTCCATGAAACAGGGGAACTGGGATCGCAAAAAGGTAAGCAGATATTTTTAGTTTGCCCCCGTGACTGTTTGCAGTCGGCACACAAAACCATTACTGCTGCGTGGTCGGCCCCATTGTTCAGCCGGTCATCGCTAATCGGATGTGACACCTGGATCGGTGCAGGTTTGGATCTCGTAGACGGGTTCATCGTTGTGTTTTCTGATTTTACAGTTCATGGGCGCAGAGCTGTTTGGCAAAGTACTCGGAATAGTTGGACTTGGAAGAATAGGAAAGGAAGTCGCCTCAAGAATGCAATCATTTGGCATGAAGGTAAGTGACCAGATTATATGTGACAAGACATCACATGGTCTCATTTCATCATCAGTGGTAAATTGCGCTTTAATATTTACATAGAAAGATACGTTTGTCGCTGTGTCTCTTAGACAATCGGCTATGATCCAATCACTCCTCCCGAGGTGACAGCCAGCTGGGGGGTTGAGCAGATGTCTCTGGAGCAGCTTTGGCCTCAGTGCGACTATATTACTGTCCACACTCCCCTAATGCCCTCTACTGTTGGTGAGTTTTACTGCGGTTCTACTATTATTATATTGCTTTCATAAATTGTACTTGTATATGTGGAATCTTTTTTCTTCAATTGTATTTTATTTTTTCTCTTGGGCTCAAGGTCTGCTTAACGACGAAACATTTGCCAAATGCAAGAAAGGAGTGAAGGTTGTGAACTGTGCACGAGGGGGCATCATCGACGAGGCCGCTCTCCTCAGAGCTTTAGAGTCCGGACAGTGTGGAGGCGCAGGGCTTGATGTCTTTGTTGAGGCAAGATTAATAGAGTGTGTGTGTGTGTGTATATATATAACTCTGTTCTCCTGCATGTTACTATACAGTGGCATGCAAAAGTTTGGGCACCCCTGATCATTTTCAAGATTTTCCTTTATAAATCATTGGTTGTTCGGATCAGCAATTTTAGTTAAATATATCATATAGCAGACAAACAGTG
>JAVQJL010100650.1:0-37587 GCA_036024295.1 Nannoperca obscura | reverse complement strand
CACACACACACACACACACACACACACACACACCTTGATAAAGTGGCAAAATCAATGATGCGGCATGAAATTGTTTGGGGTTGTTTTTTGTGTTTTTTTTTTTCAGTCCTTGACGAGATTTGCACGCCCTGTCAAAATAAGAGAACACGAGCGCGACGCATGCGCCCACACACAAACGGTGTCATCATGACCTTCATTTGTTAGCCTACTTAAAAGGCCTACTTTCAGAAAAAAAAAACAAATAAAGACGTTTCAGACAAACCACTAAAATGAGTTTAGGATAGATTTTAAATAAATAAAGTCATAAACATCTAAATTGATTTTAGTGACTATCTTAAATTGTATTTATACGAAATAGGCGTATGGCGAGTTTTCACCCTTTAAAACTAGTAAAACTTAAAAATATTATATTATGGATGTTTATGTGTGAAATCCGGCTTCGGTGAATGAATTCATCTCGATCCTGCAGTATTTTGGATATTGGCTATTTTACATCTATTTGTCGCACTTTAACCACTCGGTTCACATTCATTTCTGCTTCGGCCTGCGCGACAGTTGTCTTAGAGAAAATAAGAACCTCTCGGCTACTGTAGTTTTTAGCAATAAACCCAAATAAGACAAATCATGTGTTTCTTCTAAGCAGTTCAATGTCTTAGCTCAACCCCTGCATGAACTACAGCAGTGAAGCCACCTCCTTAACATACTGCAGGCCTGTGCTAGAACCATTCACCAGGATCTCGAAAACAGGCGATATATTCATTTGCTGACTCTTTTTTTTTATGGGTCCAATTTGTTTCTGGGTGTTAAGCACGCTAACAATTCATTTGCAAAAAGCCAACACACCATGAGGGAAAACAAGAATCACGAGATTACCTATCCTCTCCAAAACTCTGTAACCTACTAATTATGAAATAACGTACACTCAAAAGCTTCATAAAAGCACTGAACATGCAGCAGGACCTACAGGAAGTGCACCTTGTAAAGCCAAAATAGAAAAAAAAAACAAAATAAGATATTAATTAAATAAAGAAAAGGCACCATTACCAGCTAGCCAACAGGAGAAGCGCGTTAATGCTGTGAAAGGGAAATTTCCAAGTCAAATAATTATTAAAATGTTATAAAATATTCTAGGTTAAAGTTTCATAGCCTGAAGGCCAGAATTTTGGATTTACAAAAAAAATAATAATATAGAGGTGTCCTTTTTTTTACATTTTTACCTGTGTGTATTTTGCTTCAGGTTCTAAATGCGGTTTATCCACGCCACTGATTAGTGGAGAGCTCGCTGGTGGGAAATTAGTCCTGTTTATAGCGCTCCATTCTTCTAGTTTGGCGCTGGGAAAGGATGGACTGTCACTAACTGGGGGAGGCAAAAGAGAGAAGAGAAGAGAGGAAGGTCAGAGAGGAGATTCTTAAGACGCTGCTTCTCGTGCGTCCATCAGGCCCAGGTAAGCCAAGACAATAAAGCGTGTGGACACGGTTGCACTGAAGCACAAACAGCTCATAAATCAGTGGGCTTTCGTGTGCGTAAAGTGCGTAAAACGTGCCTTGATCAGACACACAAAAATATAAGTTTTAGTGTGGAATAGGCTACGAAATGTCCATAATCTGATATTGAGTGTTTTTCTATCTAATTCTCTGCAACTCAGACTTCATAAAATCTAAGAAGATCTAACAGTAACAATATTTTCTCTTGTTTCAGTCATTTTCTTCAACGTTTTATCAATATACACGACCAGGCCCCTCAGGGTTTCTGGGGTTTTTTTTAAACTAAAAACATGAACATTGAGAGGAACAAAGTGAAAGTATCTGTCGCATTTCCTCAAAGTTAAGTGTGTTTAGACTGGACAGGTTGGGCTTCCTGCTGCAGGATCAGACTGAGGCCCCGGTTGAAGATGTGCACAAGTTAGACGACTCCGCGGTGGGTCGGGGACGTTTTTAACCCACCGAAACGGCTTCGTGTTCGGGGACAAATTAGATTTGCCTTCACCGTCTCCCTCTTTTGTGTGTGATGGATATCATATTGTGCACAGATCCCAGCGTTTACACTGCAAAGAGCAAGCCCAGCAAAGATAGAACTCGATAAAGAGCTTCTTTTTTTTTTTTTTAAATGTGCGGTTTGTACATGTAGAAATAGTATTTTTGACTCTGTACATTTAAATAAAGTCAAATCCGTTTCTGATAATTACGCCTGCACGTTCAGTGTTCAGCTATTTGCTGGCATTTTCCATTAAAATCCCAAACTTTTTTTTCTTTCAATATTCTGAAATCACTTTGGTGCAAATGAGCTCTCGCTTCACCAAATGCACTGTGAAACTTAGCATTCACAAAACCTGCCACACACATCTGCTAATAATTTGGAAATGCACAAATTGTTTATAAAGGCGGCCTCTGAAAACAACCATCTCTGCCCTTTAGTGATTTCCCCCTGATACATCTATCTGCCTCGCGTTTGTCTTGGTCAGATTGGCCCGCGTTGGGCGTTTACGCGGCGGCGGAGGGAGCGCGTGAATCCTGACGGAGAGGAGCGCTCGCTGAAGGCACTGACAGCGCTTCAACCTCCTGCCGCTGGGAAACAAGCTCCCAGAAAATCCCTCTCACAACACCGAGGCCACCATTAGCACTGATTTATGCCGGATCCCGTTTCGCTGTTTCCAAAACAGTTGCGGTCTCGTCGTTGAGCGCGAGCCAAAAGGGATCTGTGGCCTATACCTGCACGTGACACATTTACGGCACAAATAACACGAGCGGCAGAAAAAGCACATCTTTCTAACGCATGCAGCCGAACCGCGGTGAAACCTGCCGAATGCAGCGAGCAGCCCCTGCACAACGTGTCTGGCTCCGAGTCATGGCGGACTTTCAGAACACCTCATTGCGATGCACTCCGTCCCTTTAATATTCCACATCCGCCTCTTAATTATTACTGCAAGCCGGCCCATCTGTTTCTGGACTAACCTGCCTCTTTTTTCAAATCAATATCAACAGGCAGGTCAAATGGCATTTAAGCTCTCTCTCTCTCTCTCTCTCTCTCTCTCTCTCTCTCTCTCTCTCTCTCTCTCCATAGAAGCCCGTGAGTTTATAACGTCCAGATAGTTACTTCTCGAGGCCTATAAAAACAATTAGAGCAACTGAAGGGGGGGGGGGGGGGAGACAAATCCACTTTCTCTCTCTCAAACACACACACACACACACACACATACATTTGCAGTCTTGCGCGCGAAACCCCTTCAAAAGTGCCTTAAATGTAGTGCAATAAACAGATGCAACCGCCCCTCCGTGCCGCCATGCTTACTTTGTTGCTCGGTAATAGACCGTATCCCCAGAATATCTGTTACAGAGTGCGACGAAGGCCATATCCTGTGCATGGCCATGTGTCCGGGAAGGGTGGGCATGCCAGGGGGAGTGGGCACTTTGGATGTCGGGTATGAGTATAAGTGGTTGTAGGGTAACGTCGGTTGTGGCGGCGGGTGAGGCGCCTGCTTGCCCGACTCGTACTGGCTCTGCTGGGACAGATTCCCGATCTTGTTGCGGAGGATCCGACTGATGGAGCTGACGGAGGGCAGATTGAACTTGTCGCAAACCCCGTCGGCGAGTAGCCTGTCCCGGATCTCCCAGGCAAAAATCCCCGGGTCTCTCTGCTTGTACGTCCGTATGTGCTTGACCACGGTGGGCGTGGTGACCCGCGGCTTGCTGCCTCCGATGGCCCCCGGGAGGATGGAGCCGGTCTCGTTGTAGCGGGCCAGGATCTTGCTGACGCAGCCGTGGGAGACGCGCAGCTGCCGGCTGATGTCGCAGGGTCGAATCCCGAGCTGGGCCAGCTCCACTATCCGGAGCCGGATGGCGTTGGGGAGCGGCCTGCCGTTCACGAAAACACCGCCGAGTTGGTTCACCTCACCGAAGGCTGGCTCTGGTGTCGAAAACAAGCACAAATGGGCAGAACAGTGAGACAGCGGTTAGGTAACCGACACAAGGCCCGCCACACGCCGCTGTGCTCCCGGGTTAAATAAAAAACTGTGTTTGTGATCGACTTACTCCAAGTTTTTATCATTTATTCAGAGAACTGTGTAATAAGAACTCTTTAATGCATCTTAATAGTTGATTAGAAAAATCCACAAGTATGCAAAGTGTTTAAACCCTAACTGCTTTCGCTCTAAAATACACATTTATCACTATGAGTTGTGTACAATGTTTGGATGAAAACTACCAAACTTCCCACGGATGTCGAAGCCCACGCGCATCTGACACACATGCTGGTGTCTTCCCACCGGATTAACGGCTGAACCGACCCGCCAAAACCCCGCAGACCGACAGTCTCTCGCTATACCTTCCCCACCTTGTCGTCGGAGCGTTCGCTGCATCCCCTGACAAGAAAGACAAAAAAAGAAGGAAAAAACCCCACTCCCGATTCGACACCGAACTCACCCATCGCGTTAAAGCCGCAAACGAAGAATAAGGCGTCCGGTTCGTGCCTCCTGCGTGGGTCCTGCTCGGCGTCCAGCGTGTCCGCCGTCCGAAACCGCGGCCAAGAAAATCTTCTTGCGCGATAAGGAACGAGAGGGACAAAATTCTCGATGTGTTTCCTGACGGCGCCGGAGACAGGCTTACATTTCAATCTGTCGAAATCGGGAGGGCTGGACTTCCAGCGCCGCTCGGATCTCCAATAGACTTTGGAGATTGCTCAGAGCCGCGTTGCTATTGGTCGAAAAGTTTGACATGACAAGTTCACCCCCCTCCCCCTTCCTCCTCGTCCTGCTCGCTCTCCCATCACAAAGCAAAGCTGAGGGGACGCCGCCGCGAACGCGTTTGTTATTGAGGCAGATAGGGCGAGTGAGCGGCAAAATCAAGATCCTGGATCAGATCTTGTGATGTGGCGCTAAATAAAAACGTGCGTAAAAAGCTGCGGTGGGTGACCAATGACAAGGAACCGTCACCTGAAAAAAAAAAAATAAAACACACGAAAACGCACACATCTCTGGCATTAAAACCCAGTGTAAGTTATCATTCATTTAATCTTTTGTTGTTATTTTATATATATATATATATATATATAACACAGATTCAACCTTTCACACAAAAAACTAAGTTCAAGTTTTATTAGGAGAAACTATTATGGAAAACCTGAGTCTGGATGCTTCACGCACCAATACGCCAGCCTTCATCTCAGCCTTTTACATGGCATCATTAAGGAAATGGGAGGAAATGAATGATTGGTTTTGCGTAATGTAATTGGCTGCGTGATGGTTGGTAAAATGTATCTCAGGGCGCTTGAGGATTATCACACTTTTTCCTCATTTGTCGCTCGTGTTTTCTCCTTTACGCGTCGAGCATCGACTGCTGCGTTTCGTAAAGAAATAAAAATAAAAAACGGAATAACGTTTGGCCTCTGCAAAGAACCTCTCCGGTCATGCAATTGGAGATTTATCTCTTGTGGCAAGTTTTAAATGAAATATGGGATTTATTTCGACCGCGTGTGTGTAACGAACATTACACTTTAAGGTCATTTTCTCCATCTCAAACTGCAAGTCTATTTAATTTGCATTGAAGACATGTGCTTCTTTTTTTGTGCGAATTATACACAGCAAGCTTCGATGCATTCGGAGCTCTCATGTGATGTGAAATTACCTTTTATGTCTTAACCTTTGCATAAGTACCTTTTCAGACTCAAAGTTTGCAGGCCAATTTCTTAGAAAGGGATTCTTTCTAACTTCACTGCCTTCGCAAACGTGCGCTGGCTGCACAGAAACACCTACTTGCAAGCAATAAGAAAGATTTGTTGCTTCCCGACACGAGAAACAAACACACGCCGTAACTTTTTGCGCCTCCACGCTCTCACCCCGTTTTGACACATGCTGTGGGGTTTTTTTTTGTTTTTTTTCCTCGTGTCATATTTTAGAAAGGCCACGGCGCGTGACTGACCTTCATCTCTTGCACAACCCGAAGGGATCAACGTGCGCGTAAACATCAAACGGCTCGTGCAATTAGGAATATTGTTGAAAACCTCCTCTGACACTGAAACACCGACGCGGGCTCCGTGGGGCCAACGCGTACACAAAGATGGCACAAATCTGTGGGACAGCGTGCGTGTTGACACTAACGCGAGGCAGCAAACGGGTGTATTCACGCATTTCTGGAGATATTTATGTTTACATGGGGGGGTTATTTGGCTTAAGACGACAGACTGGGAGGGGGGGGGGGGGGCTTAGTTGACTCTTTTTTATATATATATATATATTCACCACCGCTTGTGCCCCCCACCTGCCCGCCCTGCTTAGCTCCCAGGCCACTAATGCGTTCAAGGATAATGTTTACCGTGAGGAAACGTGCTCAACGTGTTTCCACTGAGGTTCCTCCGGTGACTGAAATAACAAAAGGTCAGTGGTGTGAGGGATCAAAGGTCTCCGTGAACTGCTCCATCTTCAGCATTTATTTATTTATTTTTTTGGCTTTTAGACTGAACGTACACCTCTCCTCCTTCTTCGACGCTGCAGCCACGTCATTTGATGAATGGCATCAAATTATTAACAATAAACCTCCTGTTGAAATAAATAATTGCAGGTTACTGAAATAATTGCTTACAATGCCGGCGCAGTCAGACAAATAACGGGATTATTGCACTAAATCATCGCTGATTATATCATTTATTTGATTATTATTATTGTTAGTTGAAATTGAAAGCGCTCAGGCTTGGTTGTTAATAATGATTTCCAGACTCCGTGGCTGTCACATGCCTGTACAGCTCACGAGCCCAAACTCGTCCGTGCCGAATTGAATCGCTCATACCGCCCGTGAAGGCAACGCATCACTTGTCAGACAAATTGCGTAACGATGGACTCAAAGCTCTGACTGTGTCTGTGCGCATGCGTCTCCTCCCGTGTGACAGCGGGTCTGCTGCACAGGTTTGAAGATGAAGGTGCGTTTATCTGCAGATTTAGCTTAAAACATGATTCAACCAACTCGACTTTTGTGTTGAAAGTGCGCGTTCGGCCTGCAAGATGTACGGTGGGTTTCCTTCACGTGCACGCTGGCAGGTCGCTGAGTGCACTGCACTAATGGTCAAACACGCACAGTCCTGCTGTGTGCGAGCTTACACTCTCATGATCGGAGTGGGTCCAGGTGTCTCCAGCAGGTTTTTCCTCCTTAAAAATGTATTATTTTATCTTTAAAAAGTTGTCAAATAATTCAAACGAACTGCAGGATAATGTACTTTAATGTTATCTGACGAAACTCCTGTGAATATGGAAGATAGCTAATGATTTATAGTAAAGTTTAAGTATTTAAATGATTCAACAGTCGGTCTATTAGAGAGTATTAACTGTGTGCTCTGTCTCTTGTGTTTGCAGGTTTGCAGCTGCCTCGTGCAGTTGCTGTATGCTGAACGCTGGCTGCTGATCTCGCGCCTGTTTATATCACAGCTTTGTTTCCTGTCAAAGTGTTTGCTTTGGTCGTAATTGATTTCACGAGTAGAGCAGGTCCTTATTGACTCAAGATGATAGGAGAAGCATGTAGGTCAAATGTTTATTTATTTAGATATATCTTTTTTTTGGGTGCTGCTTCTTTCTATCCCCTTTTTTCAGATTTCTGTCACGAAGGTGCCAACAGGAGGAAGAGGAGGGACACTGAAATGAATGAATGAATATTTCAGCCTTTATCGGGTACATATGTCGCCTGTAAATAGTGAGTGAAACGCACTTGTTTTTCAAATTTATCTTCATAACTGCAATGATCAATGACGTCATATAGCGCACCCCCTCGTTCATCTAATATGAAGATGCACACTTTCATCTCAAGGATTGAGACTTTTACAGAAAACTGTTCCCACTATTCTGAATCACGCAGCAGCTCCAGTCTCGCAGGACAGAAAGCTACTGCACCGACTTAACTTGTTTCCGTCCACACACGTACATCTACACAGTGTGGGGACGCACACTCCCGCTCCAGCTCTCTCCCCAGTGCGCGCGGCGGAGTAACTTTAACCACCTTTTTTGTTTTGCACTTCATTTCACGTCCACATGTTCGACAAGTGAAGACTTGAGGAGCTTCGTTTTGTGTGTTGTGCTCAGTTGTCACCACAGTTAAAAATACCTGTCCTGGTTTCTTTTCCTGGCACTTTCTCCACATCAAGTTGAAATATTTGAAACAAGAAACTTTGAAAGAGTTGCGGGTAAGTATAAAGTATAAAGGACAGTTTGGAAATACTTACACCGGTTCCTGACATATTTCTTGCATGAAATATGATCCGTGAAGGCTAATGACAAAAAATCTAAGGTAAATCAATAGTTTGCATCTTCTGCAACGTCGTCTATTCGTACATTTAACTCATCAAAATTAATCTCAAACCTAATCGATATATAATTTATACGCGATCGGTGATCGAATCAATGCAAAACTGAAACGAAGTCGATACGATTTAAAGAAAAAAAAGACGTCTCGTCTTGTTGTGAAACCAAAATAATTTCACGCTTAAAAGTTCATCGAATCAAAACTTTAAAACTGTCTTATATTTTGGGATTTATCGTCACGATTTAAATTCAGCACCTGTCAAACGCATTTAAAATCTGTTGGTGATGATGATGATAATGAGGAGGAGGAGGAGGAGGAGGAGGAGGCTCCATCAACCATCATCCAGCTTAATGTTTCACCAAACAGCCTACAACTCCTGTGATCTGATGAATTAGAAGATCATGTGATATATCGATCTGCTTCTGTTAATAAAGGAATACTATTCCTTTAGGAAAAAAATAGTTCCTTTAGGAATAATATTCCTTTAGTGTTTTTTTTTTTTAGTTTCAGTCTCTTAGTCAATCAGATTATATCTTCATCTGGAAGCCCAACACATGAACTGATACAACACATCAATTATATTACAAAGTCCCACCGTTTTAAATCAACCATTAAACAATGCGCAAAAGTAGATAAGTAATTATGAATAAATAAAACATAATTTCAGAAGTTAAAATAAAATACAAATTCTATACAAAACGACATAACAGGAACAAAGTGTCTTATTAGACTGTAAAGTCCAACAGTGAAGCGGTCATTTCAGCTGTTATGATTTTTCTAATTTTTATTTAAATATGATAAAAGCTACACCCCTGTATTTATTATTATTAATGCTTATACCGCTATTATTATTACCTATTATCATTAGTGCAGGCGCTATTTTCCATGCGGTGGTTTTGTTTTTGTCATAATCAGATCCATCCGCGTTAAACGTACTGCAGCCTAACGTCTTACATGACTTTGTATCAGTGGGCCTCAACTTCCAACACTTAAAAGCTCTTCTTCTATCGAGAGAGTCACGGGTTGAGACGCGCTGGCTGTAATCCGTCAACTGATTCTCCTTTGTGGTCCAAAAAAATCAAAAATCTAATCAAAAACAGTGCAGGACAGATTTTCTAATCTACAATAGCTGCAGAGCCGCTGTGCTGCTCAGATTCTCCGTGGAGAAAAGCTGGTCCCGGTTTAATGTTCCCAGTAAGATCCTGAGGGAAATCCAAGTCACCACTAATAGGTTATTACGGGGACGCGCAGTGATTTCTTGCCTCACAGAGGGGCTGGAGGTCTGTCATCTCATACTAACTGTCCCCAAACTTGACTGACACGTGCAATAAGATACACCCGTGCGGAGAGTTACAGTGTGTGTGTGTGTGTGTGTGTGTGTGTGTGTGTGCTGCTCTCAGGAACGAGGCCCAGCACTTTGTCACCCAAAAGCACCACTAATCCGGGTTACTGGGGCGCAGAGCGAAGCGGTGTCGCCTCCAGCTGTTTGATACAAATGAGATAAGACTACGCGGGGCTTTAATGTGCGGAGGCCGCTGCACGCCTTTAAAATAACCCGCACTGATGACTCTAACCTTTGCAGCCCAAACGGCGCGGCGGTGACACCATTAAAGTCTTTCTGCAGGTTAGCACTTCTCCCGGGTCTGAGTGGCCCGGTAACTTTAGTGCGGCCTTAATGAGGACGAACGCGGGTTAACGACGTATGTAGTCGTGTTTCAGAGGCCAGGCCTGGGTTTCAGCAGAAAGGGACAAAAAGAAACAATATTTACGACACTTTTAAGCATACATCACTTTGACATCTGTTCGTCTGGCACCTGGCATCCATTAGTATTAAATATTTCATTCCGCCCTAATTTGGAGCGCTCTTTGTCCGCTCACAGAGGACAAAAAAAAGGGAGAGCTGGACCTTCAGTGCGCTTTTACGCGGCGTTTCTTTTTGTGCAGAAAAGTGCAAATGGGGTGTTGATGCAGACCACACCGCCGCGGTATGCGCTTACAAACCCGAGGAATCTTTGAGTCATACCTGGATTGGATTTATATTAAATTTCCTCGTCCGTTAAGATCCCCGCAACATTCCTGCAATTAGTCAGCGTCGGGCGCGCGAGCGTCAGACTGTTACACGTTGTTATTAGATTACCGGGCGGACTGAGGGCTCAATATCCCCCATAAACAAACAGAGGTCGACGCAGAGTCAGATGCGTAATGTCAGGGAGGGCCCGTGCACAGGCGCGAGTCCTCTGCTGTTTTTGGTTCTTTAATTGGCCGACGTGAAAGCCTTCCGGGAAAACAAACGAGTAACAAGTCAGGAATGATAGAAATAACAATAAGTCGTGTTCCTCCTCGGTAGCCTGGCGAGCCGCAGTTCGGCTGCGTGCGATGCAATTCTTTGCGCTCATTAAGCAGACAGCGGTGCGCAGGAACGAGGCCTCCGCTGTCAAATTTAACGACGAGGTGCACGTCGGTGGAATCTGTGGCGGCATGTTTTGGCAGCAGGATCGTGTGCAGTGAGGGAAGTGAGGTGCTAATAACAACAACAACAACAACATCCAGCAGTTGTTGACCAACAGATGCCCAGATGTGCCCAGCTGTAGGCCGGAAGCCCGTTGAAGGAACTTCTTTACCTTCTTGCTCTGAAACCTCCCCTGTGAGTCTTCGGGGGGTCACCGATGCTGCCGAGTCACACTGTGACCAGACAGCCCGTTTATTCCAAGATGCAGCGGCGCCACCTGGTGGACATTTGGGAACCAAACGCCAGTGCTCACCGGAGGAATCCGGATTTTCCAGGACTCAGCACCGCGGTTCTCCTCCTTTTTCTGTCCTGTCCACCTTCAAAAGGCCGGAATAAAAGTAAATGCCGAACCCACCACACAAAGCCGACTGGATTCCTATCAGTCATTAACAGATGTTGGGGGAGCAACACATAAAAAAGGAGCAAAGTTGTATTTGATTGAAATAAAAGAAATAATTCAGGAAACGGTTTTTTAAATGTTTTATTTTACAATAATTTTCATTCAACTGGTAGGTCCTCTCCATATTATTCACTTTTTTTTTACATTTAAAAAATGTAAATTTATGTGTCTGCTCATGCATATTCATTGTAATATTTCTCTTAAGATTTACGATTTTACAATACTTGGTTACAGTGGAGAGGAAAATGCTACTTTAATATCACATAGTTACTTTTCAGGTCAAGATATTATATGTAAAAATGCGATCAGTTTATAAAAAATATGTTATAGATGAAACTATCCATCAGTATGTGAAGTTGTTAAAGTTAGACAACATTGAAACCCTGCTTACACATAATGTATCAGTAATAATCCAATAATATATATTAATTGGCCTTAATGATAAATACACCCAGAATCTGGCTTATCTTTTTGCATAGTGAGCACTTTTACTCTTCATTTATTTAAACTTTAAGGATATTTTGCTGCTAATGCTTGTGTACTTTTCCTTAAGTGAGATTACCAGTGCAGAACTTTTACTTGCAACAGTAAAAGTTGCTGCGACCACAACGTCCTTTAAGGATTTAAATGAAGGCTCGTGTGAGCTGAGCTCCGCCTGCAGTTGAAGGAGTTGGAGGAGGGCTAGCGCGAGGAGTCTGTTTGTCAGGTTTAACATGTGACCTGTAGAGGGCAACCGAGGATCACACGTGTCCCGCAAGTCACACGTAGCCACCTCAATTCAGAGCACCAAGCTGTTGTTGGTGTTCAGAAGTCAGAGGTAAAAAAGTGTTTTATTCCTTGTCTCGGGACGGTGGGGTTTGTCCAGAGATCGGCAGCGACTGATACCTGCATCCTGTGTGTTTCCACAGTGTCTGAACGTTTGGAACAAGACACAGAGAAGAGAAACTATGTTGAACAACACCTTTTATCTCCATACAAAGTCATGTCATAAAGTCTGGAGGATAAGAGAAATCACTGTGTTGGTGACACACAGACACGTTTATTCTCTCTCAGTGCATTTTAAAAGCACATCACAGATTCTCCTGCTCATCACATTGAGGCCTGTTTTGAGAGGGTAGATCTTTTCAAGGTGCACAGTGTTTACTTACATGTATGTTTACATGTATGTTTACATGTATTTCCTCCAACGACGTCGCTTCTTACACAGATCAGTCTGATGTGCCATCAACTTACTGGGTCTCACATCACAACACAGCCGGGCTGTGTGTGAAAACAGCTGTCAGCTTTAAAAGTGAGTAATATATTATATTTTATTATTTCTGTCTGACTTTTACTTTAGCATGTCCCCCCCCCCCCCCACACACACACATTAATCCGAGCTGTTATTATTTCACTCTCTGTATTCAGTTGGAGCAATGCCTTATTTGAAGTAGTGTAAAGTAACTATACATTTACTCGAGTACTGTACTTAAGTAGACATTTAAGGTACTTAAATAAATATTGTACTTTTTACTCCATTATAATTATTTGATTACTCAAGTTAACTTTGCAGATTCAGATTAATAACCAAAATATAATCATAAAATAAGATGGTCTTTTTATAGATTAAGATAAAACTCAGTTCACAAGCAGCAGATAAAGTAGTTAAAATTAGCCAGCTTCATAATTTAATATACATGATTCTGAAATGGACCATTATGTATAACTTTTGGTACTGTAAGTATATTTTGACAGCAATACTTTTGGATTTTTACTTGAGTCAAAATTTGAATGCATGACATTTGTCTTGTAACTTCTAACTTGTAACGGAGTATTTCTACACTGTGGCATTGCTACTTTTGCTCAATTCATTTTGTTGCACAGATCTGAAAGGGAACAAAGTGGCTTTGTCCATTTATTTCTCTCATTAGTTCAAGACTGAAACATTTAAAAGTGGGATTTCTTTGTGTTGAACTGATCGGAAATGATGTGAAATACAGAATCGAGGTTTGAAATGAAATCAAAGCATAACGGAGTTGGCAAATCCACAACATAATTGAACTCGTGGCTTCTCTGGACTGTGGAATAGATCTCCCTAAATATCAACTGATTTGAACTTGAAATTTCTCTTTAAAATTGGTGACATTTATTGGCTTTTCCCAAAGTGTGTCTTAACTTGTACTTTCAAGCACACTTTATTTCCATAATGTCAGAACTTTCCTGCTGATGTCCCGCTGTTTTCCAACTCCTTTCATGAAAATCCCATTGGTACACACCAGCTTTGTTTCTTAAAGCACCGTGTAAACAAACCTGACTTCTGTTTTTTGGACACACTTTCACTAAGAAGCACACACACACTCACACACACACACAGCTGCTACAAGATCAAGCAGCCTCACAAGACCCCAGTTTACTGCAGAGAGGGTGACGTGGCTGCCAAGTAATTATCCCCCGTAGCCCCTCTCCAAAATGCTAATAGTATTTACAGGACTGGGAGAAGGGAGCGGACACCAGCAGCAGGTGCAGCTGCTGGAGCATCATGCTACACTGAGCCGCCATGCTGCTCTGAGGAGTAACAGAGGGGTCATTGTGGGTCTCTGAGGTGATGGATAATCAGTCAGACGGAGATCAGATAAACATGCCGGGCTTTATCTTTGTCTCTGGTTGACTCATAAACTGCAAGCTCACAATCTGAGCCACCGGTGGTTGGAACCGGGCAACAAACACAACGCAGAGGACAAAGTGGCGCCATTATGCGTGTTTGGTTAAAGGACAGTGACTCAGATAAGCAGTGATATCAGATTTAAGTTTGTAAAGATGTATTTATATAGCCTAGCACTTTACAAAACTCAAGTTGAGTCGAGTGCTTCAGAATTGAAGAAGATATTCAAACTTTTATATCTTCATGACTGGATTATTCACACATCAAAGTCTGTTTTTAAAAGTTTGTGTGGCTCCAGGGGCAGCTGGGGGAAGTTTAATAAGTGATGTCCCTTCAGGCGATGTATCATCGGTTGGGACTGAAGACTACAAGTTTGTAAATGACAAAAAGTCTGCTGGTGTGGGGTTAGAAAGAAGTGAGGCTACCAGACCTCTGTAGGCCTCTCCTCATTTCTGCTTGAGGCTACATTAGCCACTACTAGCATAACACACCTGAAACCACACCTCCAACCAAACTGTCAGCGGCCAAGTTGCATTCTGGGTAATGTAGGAAGGAAGACGAATGATTGGTATAAAGATATGCTATCTCTGGTTCTGCTGCATTGATTTTGATAGTTGTATAAAAGTCTGTTATAGGAGCACAATGCTAAAAGTCTGTGGAGTTCTTTTGTTAATACTTGAGCTGTTAATGCTTCACACTTCATATCACCCCAATTATAGCTTCTTTGCATTGGTTAGCAATGTAATCCTGTTCATTTTACACAAGGATTTACATGTCCAGGCACCAGAGGACATCAGAGAACTTTTAACTCCTTGCTGCCCAAAAAGGCCTCTTAAATCTGTGGCGTTTTAGCCATCTCAGAGTCCAGGTTAAGGTCAAGGGGTGGCCGAGCTTTTGCTGTACAGCCAGTTTTAAAACACATTTTTATAGACTTGTGGATAATTTGTTACCTTGTGGGTGGGGGTTTATATGTAACCTTCTTTTTATGGTGGTCTTATACAGTTTGTGTGTGTCTCTTATGCCGTCTTCCTACGCCGTTGTGCTCCTTGCTCAAAAAGTGCTGTACAAATAAAAATTCTATTATTAAAATCAAAGTGAACGTTAGAAAAGCCAGAGGATACACGTGGGTCTGGAGGAGGAGTCGAAGGGGATTTTAATAACTTACATTTTTATATATCATTTTAACTCTGGAGTAAATCCCTTTGGGCGCTTCAGTGTTAAATTGCAAGCTTGTGGTTGATCATTCTCCAAAAACTTCATTCATTGAGGCTCCTTGGTTGCTCAGGGATAACATGTTAAAACCGTCAGTTCAGCTGCTGAGTCCAGAACCATGTGAGAAAAATCTCCATTTGGCTGAGGAAGGGATTGGGAAAGGAGAGCTGAACAACAGAGTAAATATTTGGCAGTGGAGAGCTCTTGGGAGCTACAGAGGACCCTCTCTGGCTGAAGCCTTTGGGTGTTAAATAGATTAAGTGGCTGCTTGGGTCATTGTGGGCAGAGATATTCCCGCTCTTTGGACATGACTTTTCTTTGCCTTTGCGTGTTTTTGCTCTCCAATCGAGTGCCCTCTGTAAACTATCCACTCCAGCAGACCTGCGGTACTGTAATCCGCTGGTGTTTGTCGACCGCTGGGAGGCTCCTGTGTACACAGACATGATGCTTGAAGGAGTGGGATGGTCCTCTAAGTATTTGGTGATAAAAAATTAAATCTCAAAAGTTGCTTAATAGTGGTTGTTTTGCGAGGAAAGTCTTGTGCGTAATGCGCGTAAAAGTTTAAAAGTGGAAGAAAACGAGAGATTAATGTTGATCTGGGAGCTGATAATGCAGGGCACCGACTTTGTTGAACTGTGAAAATGTAAAAGGAATTTCATACATCCTTAATCATCACATGTAATATTGCTTCGGACTATAGACTTGGCGGCAGCAGCCGCAGAGCAGTAGATAGTGTCCCAGATCCCATTCAGCTCCATTCAAAACCATGACAACACGGAACAAGCTCGGATTTATCCTGCAAAGTTAAAGGACATTGTGCCGGGGCGTCAATCAGGCATTATTGCGGGACTGAACAAATGCAAAATCTTGACTGGAACAAATGCTTCCAACGGGTCTCGGACGCGGGGCTACATTTTCCCCTTTTGTTCCCCTCCTCTGGTTGGCATGTATTTGTGTTCCCTCTCGTCCGACCACCCAGGACGACTTGGGGAGGCATGTCCACCACCACCACCACCGCCGCCACTCTCCTCCTCCTCGGCCTCATGCATGCACCTCGCTGAAGTGGATGAGGGCAGATATCAATATCAAATACGAGGAGGGAGGGGGGAAGCCAGCACATAAGGCTGGATTCACGCTTTGCATTTAATGCGTTTTATATGTGTGGAGAGACAGAAAGAGCCGAGACATCGGCCTGCAGGCGTCGGTCCGCAGAGAGAACGATCGGACCACTTTAACAGAAGCACGTGGACATTTCTAAACGGTTTAATATGAAATTAAAGAGGCAAACAAACAGGAAAGACAATGCACGAGAAGCCACAGTGTTCCCTCCTAATTCTGTGCGTTACGCTTGATGAATGATCAATCATTTATCTTGATTTCCAATTAATAACATCCTGTCAGCAGTCACTGCTCCGGTTTGTCTGGAAGTTAAAGTTTAGGCATACAGAGTTCTTATTGTACAATGAATTCACTCTGCAATGCAATTATTATTACCACTTTACTTTAAACCCTTTATTTAACATGTTAAGCACTATATCAACACATTAAATATTTATAAATGCACTATAATTAAAGAAGAACAATCATAACTTGTCATACGCAGAAATATTCTGTATTGTTATTGTAATTTACTGTGTTTATACACAGGACTTATAAATCCGTTCATAAACACTTCTGTCTGCTTAAAAGAACAGTATAGCGTCTTAGAAACCAATTTATTAAATGTTAACGTTAAGTTTGATCACATTTTACATTTAACATTTGTCACGAACTAAAATATCATCACGAATCGTCCAGAAAACAAACCCCCCCAAAAAAGCATTCCCATAATATGTCAGAGGGAAAGCACGCTGTGGAGTCCTCCGCCGTCCATAAACGTCCAGCCTTCTCACGCCTGCAATTAATACGCCTCTAATGGACGTATTAGTTAAACCAACTTTGCGTGCATCGCGCTAATTGCTCACTTTGTATGCAAATGTTTGGACACGTTGTTTGCGCGAGAAACGGGCGGGAGGATGAGGGTGGTGGTGGTGGGGGGTGTGTGTTGATGATGGGACCGGCCCTGTTGTCAGTTGCCACCCAAGACGTGAATCAGCTCCAACAATCACCATTATCTGTTTCCCCAGTTTGACGATACGCGACGAATCTGTAATGATGACGAGTGTTTCCTTCGCCCTATTGTTGGAGCTCGGGGGGGCGGGGTCTCTCAACCCCACCTCCTCGGCTCCACACCTACCGTCATTGGGTGACAGCACTCCGGCCATTCAGGTACTCGGCGGAGGAGGAGGCGGCTTTATAAGCGAGCGGCTTCTGGAGTGCTGTTTGCGTAAACACTGAGCCCCGCGCGCACACACGGTGGTTTCCGAGCTGGTGTTTGGACAGCGCGTGAAGTGGAGAGCATCCGCTGCGTTTCTCTCCCCCCCCCCCCCCACCTCGGATAGACCTACTTTCAGGGAGTGCTTATTTATTTATTTATTTTACCCTCTCGAGCAAAACAAACTCGGATTTTTTGTTTTGTTTGTTTGTTTTTTCCACGCACGGACGCGATGGCTGCCCCGAACAAGTTCAGTTTTTCCGTCAGGAGCATCCTGGATTTGCCCGAGCGGGATGTGGAGGCGGCGCCGCGGTCCTCCCCGGTTTACTCCTCCTGCTCCTCCAGCTCGCCGTACTCCACCTGGATGGACTGCGACCGGAGCCCTTGCATGTGTGAGTACACGTTGGTGATGATGTCATTTTTATTTTGTTATTTTAATAGCATGTAGCTTTATTTTGAAATAATAAGGTACTTTTAATCTATATGAATTTTAGAAAATGATGCGACCTTCTCAGCTTTATTTTGAAATGATGATAGATAGATAGATGAGGCTATACATTCTGTGATATCATATTATTTCTATATGAATTTGAACTAACCTGCATTATTTATATCTCCAGCTTCTGATGAAGGGAGTCTCGAGGCCTCCCCCGACTCCACCAAGCCGGAAGACTCGTCCCCGGACTCGGTGTCCGACAAGAGCAAGAAGAACAAGAAGCGCCGGGTCTTGTTCTCCAAGACCCAGACCCTGGAACTGGAGAGGCGCTTCCGTCAGCAGCGCTACCTGTCCGGCCCGGAGAGGGAGCAGCTGGCCCGGCTCCTCGGCCTGACCCCGACCCAGGTGAAGATCTGGTTCCAGAACCACCGTTACAAGATGAAGAGAGGCCGGGCAGAAGGAGCGCAGCTGGACTTGGAGATCCCGCAGCCTCCCATGCTGCGCAGGGTGGTTGTTCCGATCCTGGTCCGGGATGGGAAACCTTTTCACACCTGCATACTTGACACGGAGAAAGCTCACTGTTTACCTCCCTCTCAAGCGGTCCACTTTCCCTTAGCCTACCCGTCTCTTCAGCATCCGGTCCCCGTGGCTCTTCCTCCGAGGTACCACCAGCACTTTCCCACCGCGGCGGCCTCCAGATTCGCCTGGAGAGACTTTTGGAGCGACTCGGTCCACTTTAATTCTTTCAAGTGAACCAAGGCCTCACTTCAATGCACAAACTCATTTAGAACGGCATCAAATGTTTTCTGAATGTTTTGCAAATGTTCGAGCAACTTAAACATTTAGATTTTCACTATAGAAGGAAGGATATTTTGCACATTTTATTTTGATATTTTTGAGCGTGTCTGTGACTATTAAATAATAAAATGCTGATAATATTTTTTTCACACATGGGCTTACTGGTGTAGCCTGTAGATCTATTGATTATCCAGAGAGATAATGTATTTGTATGTGAAGCTGTTTAAACATAATGTTTGTATTGTTTGTTATTTAGGAGAAGCCACTATAGCCTGAATGTTTGAAGGAAGAAATGATTATTTGTTGTCTTTAAGGAGACTTTCTTTAAAGGTTTTGATTGTTCAAAATGTTTCTTTTTTTGTGAACAAAACGATTAATAAAACGTTTCTCATATTTTCTATGATAAAAATGACTATGGAGTGTGCTTTCTTTTTCAAGTTTATCCCCCTAAAAGAAAACGTGTATAATCTGCATCCATCTTTGAAAACAAAACAAACAGATGCACAAAAAACCTTTTTAAAAATCTGTTAGTTTCCTTTTTTTCTATTAGTTTGAATCAAGTTTGTTTTTTCTTGTTTTTTTTTTATAGAAAATAGTTTTTAACCTCTCCCAAGTGTATTAAATTCAGGCTTTACGTCTGTTCATTGGTTTTAGAATCATAATTTGTAGTCTAAAATATATTTAATTAGTAAAATCTAAAATATGTAGCAGGTCATGACAGGGGCCCGGAGGCTTTTATGATGTTAACAAACTAATTATGCACCCAGAAGCTGAGCAAACATCACTTCTAAAAAGGACTGGATTTGGTTAAGCATAAGAATAGCCAGTAAACATCACAGCCGCTCTCACTATAGCACCCTGTTGTCGTCTGGGCCCACTGGCTGCTTTTCACTTTTACACAATTTGACTTTTGTTATTCTGAGGCAAGCGGGATAAATTACTGCGATTACACTCGGGCCTTTATGTGGAAATCTTGGGTTTGTCTAACTGTCGGTGTGAAGAGGATGTGATCTCTGGGGGTGCATCAGGCCCGTGATCGTAAATGTGTTACTAGACATCTGAACAGGTGCAGCCGAGGGAGCTATGAGATATGCAATAAAAAGAAGAGAAACAGCTGATTTTACAGTTATTAAGTTTCTTTGAGCAGTTGCGCGACTTCCATTTCCTCATATCCACTCCCATTTAAACATTGTGATAAAATATGCCTCAGTGTTTAAAATCATGTCAGTATTTCATCTGTGACGGGGGGGGGGGGGGGGGGGGGTGGCCTGCTTTCACGCCCCCTGTAATGTTGTTTGCTCGTCCTGTGACCCTGCAGCCCATCGTCCCTGTCACCTGGTCCTTTGTCCCCCTTGCTGGGGCCACCTTGTATCACATATGGAGGGGACTGGCCGAACCCCTCAGCTCGCTGCATCTCCCCTTAAACACTCTTTTTGTCTGCGTGTCTCCCCGTGAATGGACCATTGTCCCCCGTCCAAAAGGGACCGAGACAAAATCTTTAGTGTTTCAATTCCCGTGATGTTTAATCAGTCCCTGCGACAAATTTATGAGGTTTAACTGCACAATGGTGTTTTAGAGCATCTTGGGGTTTAAGGGTGACAAAGACAGGCTTTTAGAGGTTGCCATTGGTTTTTTAAGTTGGTCAGAGGAATTGTCTGAAAAGGATGGGCTTGTATTAGCCTGCCCATCCTATAGTTTTACTCACTGGTCTGTCCCCGGGGCCCCTTTAAGCAAAGTTATAAGGTCCACATAAACTAGGCCACAGGAGGAGTTTTGTTAACGTCTAATACGTGTCAGGTCTTCATGGTCCTCAGAGTTAGAGAGACTGATTCTACTTTCTTTACATTTTCTGCACAGATCATTTATTAGTACGTTTTTTTGCTGTTTAAATGCATTTCAAACACTAAAGTTTCTCCAAATATTGGCCTTTCAAATCTTTTTATTGGCCTGAATTAGTTAAAGTTTGTTTTCATCCGTTTGCAAAGAGAGTGATTGAGTAAAAACTTGCAGTATATCCTACAAAGTTAACAAAATATAATAGTTTATATGCTCAAAACTTGTCAAAGTCAACATATTTACGTCCTTTGGTGACATTTTGCTCACTGCTTGTTTAAAGTTTTTCTTTTAGAAACCAGATTTAGTTGAAATTTGATATGCAACTTCAAGAAAATATTTTTCAGTTTGAGTTTATTTCACCTGCAATAATTTGGTATTTGCAGTATTTGAAGAGCTACTGCAGCTTTTAGGTTTGTTGGTTATATAATGTATACCACCTACTGCCAAATTAACATTTTATTAACTTGTGTAAGCTTGTATAATATTTTGAAGTGAGACTAAGTGAGACTTGATTTACTGGCTCTCCTGGAGCTCTGAGTGATGTGCTGCTGGCCTAAATTCACTTGACAGCAGGTGAAGAGAAGACATGGTGGACTTGAAGAAACTCAGAGTCAGAAAGTGTGAAGGTTTTGGCAGCTCAAAGTATAATGGTAATATAATGGTGCAATCAGAGTTAATTTAGTTAAGATATTGATAGATTTTGTATGAAACTGAAAAAACTGATTTAAAAGATTAAGCAAGTTTTTTTGTTTCTGGTATTTCATTAAAAAAAGTTAATTAACAGGTAAATGTGTTCATACACTGAGCCATTTCCCAACCTTTTTGGGTTGTGACCACATAAAAAGCATTTTCTACTTTGTTGTTGTGAGCAGTACAACCAAACCAAACTGTGTTGGTATTTTAGTGTTTCATTCAAGTCCTCGTCTATCTCACACGATAAACTGAACACATCATCAATTTAAGTAGCAGAAGTGTATTTTCTTCTGTCACATGCATTCACTCTGATCTGTCATGTGATCGCTGCTGGGGTCATGCTCCCAGGTTGGGAACCAGTGCGGTAACTTGCGACAGTTGAGGATCATGTTAGAAGAAAACGATGTTACTTGTGTCTTACTCACTGCAGACAGTATAAATGAATGATGGTAAGGCCTTTCTTAACTACAATAAACAGAATGTTTAATATAATTTGTATTTAACTTTGGCTTTGCACAGTCAGCATCCTGTTTAGAAACACCTCAGACTAAACGTAGAAAGTCCTTCAAGACATATTTTCTCTCATACAAACATGCAGTCACCTCACCTCCCTCTACCTAAACACAATACGTTAAAGCTATCTGCTTACTACTCCATTTATAATGACAGGGATCTGGAAAACACACTTTTGTGCCCCAGAAGTTGAATCATATTTAACAATAAAGCTAAAGGTGTAATTTCACCATTATCTTGGGTTCAGTCTCAACAGGTGTGTAAAATCATGAGAAACATACCTGAAATGCATACATTAAAAAAAAGTTGTGTATGTTTTCATAGGTCAAAGGTCAGCTATAGCTAATATAGGGATAACATTTGAAAACACATGAACAGCTCTAATGGCACCAAATCATAGTTGGTCTACAAAGTTAGTCAATGCTTCTCATAAAAGTTGCACTTTCTAATTGGATGTATATTTGGCTTTTGTGTACACTCAAAAAAAACGTTTTACACACAAAATGTATGTTTGGTAATGGACTCTAACTTTCAGGAAAGGCAGCTGTCTCTAGCTGCTATTTACTGCAGTGCCCTGCAGTCTCTCCCCCACCCACCTCCAGAAAATGTGTCTGTTTGTTACCCAACTCTCCACCAGATGGCGCACTAACACACGCTATCGTCTCTCACCTGCTCGCGGTAAACGTGAGCAAAGAAAACGGTGTGCTTGTAGTTCTTTCGGGTGCAGGGCAGCCTGTGATCCGCTAGGAGTCGTGCTTCACCGGGAAAGACCACCGCGCTCTGCTCTCGAGAGTCCCCCCCTCCCCAACCTGATTGGTTGCAGAAACGCGGCCGTCCGTAAGTGACGTGAGTCTGCTCGGCGTGACGTCACCCGCCAGCGTTTCGCTCGAGGGTCGAGCTTTGCGAGAAGTCGCTCGTCCTCTAACGAGTCCTGGTCTTTTCCCCTTTGTGGCGCACAAATGAAATGTCTGCACCAAACATCTGCGCATCTGCCCTGCGAGAGGACCGGATGGGTTATTATTAGTCAGTCTTGACCCTGTAGTCCAGGAGGGACTACACCGTCAGCTGAAGTCTCGCGTGTGATGGTGAAGCTTTCTTTTGTCACCTCCTTCAGCAGCGTCTTTTTGCTTTTGCTTTTTTCTGCAGCTCATTTCCTGGTAGAACTAGACTTCTAAGAGTTGTGGCAGGTGGGAGAAAAAAAACTAAACAGGAAAAAGTCCGAAAAAGTTTTGAGGAACACAAATCCAACAGTGTCATAGCAACAGGCCAATTATTATCCCTATCTGTTCTAGATTCTTGCAATATGGTCTGTTTTAGACACGCAGGCTTGGGGTTATTGATGATATTTAACATAGTTACGTTAAAGTGGAGCTCAAATGCAAGATCATCCGATTTACAACGTGTTATTCTTTATAGGCTACCGGTTGAGATACAGTACGTGCAGGGGAGAGAAGTGTGGGGACGTTTTTTGTTTTTCACGAAGCCTTGGAGTTCATTTTGCGGGCATAAAGTGTTTATTTCACTTAATGGATATATATTTTAAAATATGCATTCCTATCGAGGCGCACTTAATGATAATTTCGTGCTTGTGTCTCTCTGCAGTGTCGCTCTAGCTCTCCCTATCATTCTTTTTAATACGGTCCTAGGTATTTGCACTTCATCTTGTATCTTTTAGAATAAAATATGTATTTTTGGGGGGGAATAATAACAATATGTAACTTCATTTTTAGTTTCCATTGCAAACACTTCTTTTTTTTCCCCCCTCTGAAGTTGTTCTCTGGATTATATCACGCATCAATCAGTTCACTAACAACAACCTGAAGCCTCGCTAACAAAGGCTATGGCCTCATACCCGCCACTTCAAAGTGTCCTCATTATTCTGAGGAATTAGCCAGAACATTTGGACTAATTACCGCTAATTGGCCATAATGGCAGTGTGCCAGAACAGTAAAAAGGTACTGATTTAGATGATTAAGAATGTCTTGCGAAATCCCGTAATTAAAGAAGGCATAAGCAAGATTTACCTTGGATGCAGAAGCATGCTGTAATTTTAATTGCCTGCGATTATATGGCCTGCGAATTATGCGCCCGCACCTCGGCTATCATCCAAACAATTTATTTTAACTGTAATATTTAGGCTTGGACTATATGATAATATTGCTTAATTAAAGATAATTGTAAAGCAATATGGGGGTAAGGGTTGCCGTGATGCGTATAATGTGCAGTGCACCTCCATGCAGCTCTGCAGACAGTGCACATATGATCCTGCTGTAACATTGACGGGCAGCCGTGAAATATGCAGTCAGAAGCGTGTGAAATACAGAAGTGATCCGCGTGACAAACTGCCAGTGCTCCGCATGTCACTGCAGCGATGGGACTGTACTCTGCGGCTGAGTCCGGGCTCAGTTTCACAGCTTGTTGCTGAGGGGGCATCATTTGATTATTTAAATCAAATTAAACTATATAGGCAACATTTACGCAGTTTAAAGTTTAGCAATGAGACAAGGAACATGGGTTTAGAGTCCCAGTGGAATAAAACCGATCACAATATTATTAATATAGTGTGTCTGCCACCAGAAGACGCTGTGTTTCTTTAATTCCTGTATAATGAGATTTCGGCTCAACCTGCAGCCACAGATTTCTTCTGTAGGGAGCTGGTGGCACCTGCTGCTGCTGCAAGCCTGACGTTAGACCTCCCGGCAGGACCTTTACCAAACCGACATTTACTAATAATATTGTCTTTATCATTATTTTTTTTTACAGTAGCCATAGGCTCAGCTCCGGTATGATCCTGACATCCACAGATTGTGTAAGTTAGAAGTTATTGTATCAATTTGAATTCTTATTTTCTAATGTCATTTTAGTAGCTAAAAAGCAGGAGACAGGAGAAATTGGTATTATATACAGTGTATATATAGAAGTAGAATAATGGCTTGTACTTAAGGCTTTAGCTTCATATTAAAATATTGACAATCATGTAAAATAATGTGCAGTTTGTGTTCATCAAAATAAACGTATGCACATCTTAAAATAATACTGGGGGGTAATAGCTGATTAGCATTCCAATACAACTTATTAATAATAATAGTAATGATAAGAAGAAGAAGAATAGTAAAGAAATACGACATTATTAGACTCATTTCCTAATTTTGGTATATAAAAACGTTGTAATTCCTGTTTTGGGGGTGAAAAGCGCAGGAAAAGTACCCTAAAGGCTTTGCGTGGAAGTGGACTTTGGCTCGGAAACAAGGTAGTTTGGTGAAGCCCAACTCTTTCCTGACGCTCCCGTGTACAATGCTAGAAATGAGTGAGTTAAACTGTTGGAGCATACAGGCGAGATGCTGCTGGGGGGCTACCTGGCGTTGTGCTGCAGGAGAGTACTTGAACGCCGTTAACTTCACATGAGAGCCTCTCCTCCTCCAGACTCTATTTTGTTGTTGTTGTTGTTTTGTTGTTTTATTTGTCGTTTGCTTTTTTTTCCTCCATCGGGTCTCTTAGACGAGCGTGTGCATCTGGATTTAGGTAACGCGCTGCTTGCGTCCAATGATATCAAAAGAAATAAAAAAAAACAACGAGGGGGGTTAATCATTTACGCAGCCACTTAACACGCGGATGTGTATTTATTTACTTATCAGTATCAGTCAATTTCCCTCCGCGCAAGTGCACTTTTGCATGTCTGAGTACGATAAGGCATAACACAAACAATCCTGCAATCACTGGAGGCCTCTCGTGGCCATTAAAAGTCAGTAGTTCAACTGAGGAGTGGTTCTCCAACTCTCAAGTCCATATAGGCCTCCTTTCATCAAGAGGCCCTCGTAAACATCACTACAGTTAATAAAGTGCATTGTGGTCAGTGCAGTCTCAAGGTGCAGCCGCGTGTTTATCAGCGACGGCAGCGAGTCACAAACTCCCCAAAACCCCGCAGCTGCAGCGGAGCCCGGACAGCGCCTGCAGCCGCCGGGAGCGACGTTTATGATCATGTGCGGCGCTTATGTTATTGTTAGTGGGAGGGGAGCACATGTCTTGTAAGTGAAATTACGCGCGGGCGAAAGGAGGCTCGAGCTGTTTTGTATTGTTGACGACGCCCCGCCTCTGACGGTAGCCTTAAACCTGGCACCCAGCTAAAACAAACCAAAGCCAGCACCGAGCTCCCACTCAATCCAATTAAGGCGGACTTGAGGCGGCTCTCCTACGTGTTCATCTACCGGGATCGACGTTGAGACAACAGGAACCAGAGGGGCTTTGGTCAAAAAAAAAAAAAAAAGAGAGAGAAGGAGAGATTGCCTTGCCTTCTAATTTCTCCCTCTCCAGCCCCAGAACAATGTCGATGAGCCCTAAGCATACGACTCCTTTTTCTGTTTCCGATATCTTGAGTCCCCTTGAGGAGAGCTATAAGAAAGTAAGTATGGAGAATAACAACTTGGGGGCACCTCTCACTTCTTACCGGCAGCCGCAGGTCTCTCAGGCGGCGATGCAGCAGCACCACATGGGCCATAATGGGACTGTGTCTGCGGCTTACCACATGACGGCGGCAGGTGTGTCTCAGCTGTCACACACGGCCATGGGGGGCTACTGTAACGGCAACCTGGGCAATATGGGCGACCTGCCGTCCTACCAGGACGGCATGAGGGGCAGCACCACGGCCACCGGCTGGTACGGAGCCAACCCGGACCCGCGCTTCTCCACCAGTGAGTAGCCTCCACCTGTCCGTCGGCTCCAGCTCCGACTTAGCGCAGGATGTTGTTATGCGGAAATGCCGTTTTGTGTGCTCGCCGTGATGTTTTTTGTCACCTGTGCGCGTTTGTTCCAAGGCGATCACTCTACAAACCCCATCCGCTTAAGGTTTAAATGTTCTTATTAGGGAGGGCAACGATAAAGTAAAAAATAAAATAAAATCAGCATTCATCCGCGGCGTGCAACATGTGGAAAAAGTCTCACCACAACGAGCATCGTGCTGAAGATCCCCTCTAAGCTTTTTGCCTTTATTTAAGATAATTTAATGTTGTGTACTTTATCACACGAATCCAATAATAATGTCACTGAGCTATTTCTGCGAGATTTGGTTGATACAATTAGTGTGGTAATGTGTGAATATGGACTTTGATGCATCAGGCTTTGTTTTTATTGATAGAGGCACCTGCTTCGCTTTTTCACTCGACTGCTTGTCAAAGTGTCGACCGTGTTGAGTGGCCCAGCCATGAAAAAAATGATCGGGGGTGGAATTACCTGAATGCCAAAGTTAATGGCATTATATCTCAGAGTTTTATCAATCAAAAAAGCAATCAATCCTCGGCTCTAAGACAAAAAGGTTTTCCGCATAATGACATAATTGTTTATATCGTGTAACACTTTTGCAAGTAAAATCAGTCATTTCACGGTATTAATTCATGTTTTTTTTTATCTCAGTTTCTCGCTTCATGGGCTCGTCGTCGGGCATGAACATGGGCAGCATGGGCAGCCTCAGCTCCCTGGCAGACGTGGGTAAAGGCATGGGCTCTCTGTCCAGCACCCCGAGGAGGAAGAGGCGAGTGCTGTTCTCCCAGGCGCAGGTCTACGAGCTGGAGCGACGCTTCAAGCAGCAGAAGTACCTGTCGGCTCCGGAGAGGGAGCACCTGGCAAGCATGATCCACCTCACCCCGACGCAGGTGAAAATCTGGTTCCAGAATCACCGGTATAAGATGAAGAGGCAGGCTAAAGACAAAGTGTCCCAGCAGCAGATGCAACAGGACGGCGGCTCCTGCCAGCAGCAGCAGCAGCAGCAGCAGCAGCAGCAGCAGTCCCCGCGGAGGGTGGCCGTGCCGGTGCTGGTGAAGGACGGGAAGCCGTGCCAAGGCAGCGGCCACACGCCCACAAACACCGCACAGACCCACCACCAGCAAGGGGGCAACGTCATGATCATGTCCAACAACACGTCCGGCCTCGGGCAGCACCAGAGCCAGCAGGTGGGAAGCACGGGTCACTCTCCAGATCTGGCGCCGCACTCCTCCAGTCCGCCGTCACTGCAGAGCCAAGTGGCCGGCCTCTCCCACCTCAACTCGCCCGGCGCAGAGTACGGCTCCGCGCTGCAGTGTTCAGCCCTGTTATACGGCAGGACGTGGTGACAAGAGGCGCCGGCTATGATTTAAAGCAATTCTTCTATTTAAAGAGAGAGAGAGAGAGAGAGAGAGAGAAAAAAGAAACTTTTTTCTTTTTCTTTTCAAGACTCGACTCAAGTTTCTCTGTAAATGTGCGCGTTTGAACGAGAGCCGAGAGAAATCGGCGCAGCTCTTCTTGAATTTTCACCTTTTCGGGAGGAAGCGTGACTTAGAAGAGGGGGGAAAAACACTTTTCATCAGAAACTGCGGATATGAAAGTCTTTGGATTTATTTATGTAAATTATATTGAGACAATAAGAAGAATCAGCAGTCATATAGGCCGCATTAGTTGGGAAAAAGTGAACCTGAACAGGGAGGCAGACTGCTGCGTGGGTGCTGTTAAATCCCTCCTCCTACAAACACACAGACACATGACTCTGATTTATAATAGAATTTAATGTAAGCCGTAGATCTAGCTTGTATATTTATGTAAAAGGTTTGAATTTTAGCTATCTGTTGTACAAAGTTTTTGACGCTATTGCCGATTTGTTGTCGTTTCATTGGTATTTGTACGTTTTATTTCTTTGTAACTTATATAGATATTTGACTTACTACAAAAACAGTCCTATTAATAAATTATGGAAACAAGACAGTTAATCTTTTTTGTTTTGTGAAATATGTCAACATATGGCGGAAATATTCCTTTGGGGGAGAAAAAAATCAGTAGAGCAAAAATGTGTGCGGTATTATTATCTTTATTATTTTAATTATTGTTATCTCGTCTTCTATTATAGGTGTTTTGTCTCTTAAGGAGGTGAAATCGTTATTGATTCTTGGGTCTATTGTGACACATTTTGCTGCAATTATTTACATTGGAGGAAAAAAAAAGATCACATCAAGAACCAGGTCTCCATGTTGCCAAATAGGTTCAGGTCTGGTAAATACTTTCTCAACACTCGGGCTCTTATTCTGACATGACCATTAAATAGACGGAGCCTATTTTTTCCTCTTTTATTCTCTGACAAATCACGCGCCGCTGCGGGGTTATCGTTAAAGCAATGCCCTGCGGAGTAAACGGAGCTTTTATGTGTGCACATTTTTTTCTTTTCTCTTTCTGTGTGTGTGTGTGTGTGTGTGTTTGAAACGCTTGTGTGTGTTTTTCTATATGCTGACTTTGTGAGTCAGAAAAGGTGAGGTCTCCGCGGCTCCCGACATCAAACACAAACGCTTATCGATGAGATCTCTGACCAAACAGCGCGGTATTCTTGTCAAACAGCTCGCGAGGCGAACTGTCGGCGCGAGGCTATATCAGCTGGGTTATCAATAATCAATCAGGGGATTGAAAGGAGACGGCGGAAGGTTTGTGGCCCGGTGTGAATAACAAACAAGCACAAATATCCTCAAACAATTTTATTTTAAACATTAGGCTTCAAAATGTATTATTATTATTATTATTATTATTATTTACGGCCGCAGTAACACACAACACGAGCAGTCATTTATTTCCTTTCAGGTGTAGGCTCTATAAATATAAGCTATAATAATCATTAGGAACTATTCTCCCGCCACCTAATAGCTATAGGTATTAACGGAAAACAAAGTGGTTGCTTAGCGACCGGGGGAACGACAGGTGATTTTCGTTTACGGCCGAAATGAGTTGTTTTTCAGCCCAGTGTTGTCCTGCAGCTCGCCTGTAAATTTCAAATAGTTTTCGTCTGAATCAGATACACTGATATGATCGTATAAAAAGGTTTGTTGTTTTTTAAATTTATTTTCTTTTAGACTTAGAGGCCAGACTGTTTTGATTTCCGGCTTCTTTTAACGAGGATTTAAGGCGCAACTTTTATTACAAAGATTCCTGGACACGTATCCGCTATTTTGAGACATTTCTTTACACGGGCCGCTTTTGTAAACGCATGTTCTGCTTGTAGGCGATTCTTTTTTTTTTTTTTAAATACACACATATATATTCATATATATATTTCAGATGTCACCATAAAACGACTTGTTTTGGGAGCTCTTTAATTCAGGCTTAAAATAATGCAACGTTAACACTCATTCAATCGGGTCACACGTTGTCTAAATATTAATGGCCTGTGTCATTGCCCTTAAAATAAGTTAGCCTACCTGTTAAGTATAAAGTATATGTTGTATATGTCCAAAAGCGCCGTGATGATCGCTCACGTGCAGCTGCTGCAGCTCTACAGGCCTATGCACCTGACTGCTGCTTCCTCAATGCCCCTCTTTCACTTCTCACTGATTTTAAATGAGCATTTGCGGGTTGCATTTCCTTTTTTAACCATTACTATAACAGACTATATTATGTTGTAAAATTATATTTGACTTTACTGCGTTGTCTAGTTATATCCTTATTTTTGGTGTTAATGCACGCGACCTTGTGTTCCTCTTTTGGAGAAACCTTTAAAAACCCTCAGAGGTTTGGTGCCATGGCTTTGACTCAAACTCAGCAGCCCCTGTGAATAATAAGCCTGTGATTTCACCCGCCCCACGGAGCGATTCATTTCACTTTTATCTTTTGACATGTAACTTAAAAAAAATTTGCTGACAAATATTATTGAGAAAATGTGATTTTTTTTTTCACCAAATAAAACTTGCACATTCGCCTCTTCCATAATCTAATCTGCGCTTTAGGCCACCAGGCAGCCCCTCCAGAACAAGAAAAACACTCTTTTTTGGGGGGGGGGGGACGGTACTTTTAAGTGAAATCTTACCAGCATCAGAAACTATCTTCTATTAGGTATTTTGCAGAGCTGGTTTTGTTCGGGAGCAAAGTGAGAACTTTGGGATTACATTAACATGTCTTTGGCGCGGTGTGTGGTCTTTGTGTGCAGCTTGTAGCTGTTGAGAATGACTTGTTGGAAGCGTGTGTGCTCTCATCGCTCTCTTTTGTACAAACCCACAGTGCAACTCCCCAAGTCCTCCTGGCTTTATGGTGGGCTGGTCTCCATCAACCCCAAGCAATTAGTCCCTAATCTCAAGGTAATCATATTTGAGTTAGTGACTAGCTGTTGAATTTTATTCGCCTGTTTAGCTTCTGTATCACGTTTTGGGTGATATGAGCAGCATCCAGAAATCCCGTTTTATGCAGTGGCATGAAGTTAAGACTGAACTCTTAAGTTAAAGATGATATCACACGTGTGCGTGTTAAAATGAAGGCTGCAATAAATTCCACGAGGCAGCCACACGAGCAAGAGTTGATTCAAATCTTGACAGTGGCTTCGACAAGTGACAGTAAAGCAAACCACATCGTGGTTAATTAACGGGTTTTGCAACCTACACTCTAAAAAAATGTTAGTCGTAACCAATAAACATGATAAAGTCGTGATATAATTTTCAAAATTTGTATTTTTGTTTCTTAACGACTATTATCATTTGTAGGTTTGTTTTCAGTGTCACACTGTTTAAAGGGAAAAGGTCTGACATCTATGTTGCTACTGTAAGTTTGAAATAATCAAATCACTCGACAATTGATATTTCTGCAGTGTTACTTGCGCTACAGTAACACATTTCAAACTTAATCATGACAGACTGAATAAATCTTTAACGGTGCAAATGTCCATAATCAAAAATTAGAAGAAATAGACAAAAATATATGGCGTCTTTGTTGATTGATCTTTAGCGAACGTGCAGGTGTGATTTCTGACATATCGATGAATACGTGAGGATATCACACAGGCATTTGAGGCATTTACACTGCGCTGTAATGTAGAAGTCATATATACCTCACATAAAAAAAAAACAAATCTGATAAAAACACAAAACTGTTAGAATTTCAGTATAGCTTCTTATAGTTTTTAAACAGGTTATTATTTGTAGTTTTTTCTGTATGTTTCTAAAGCGGTTTTTCGGTTACAGATGCCAGAGGCGGACTTGGCGCTGTCCACGGTACTGAAATATGTGTACGCAAAAAGTCAACACAAAGACGGGCAATTATAACTAAACTGTGTGTCAGGTGAAAACAAGCCATCATAACCAAACTGAGAAAAATCCAACATTTTCAGTAATGACGAGAAACTCCACAGAACAATTTTTCAAAGGTAGTGTTATAATAACCTTGTTTGAAGATAATGAAAATAATTATTTTTCTTCTTTTAAAGCCCAGCCACTCTCGTTCCTCTTTCTTAAGTTCCCAAACATTTCACTGCAGCAGGCCTGAGCATTCATGTGCATTACAAATAGGACAATTACACAGCAACTGCAATCACCCCCTTTGGTAAATGTTATTGTCAGCTAGCAGCAAAAATCTTTAATTGTCCTACGTTTATCTGGTTCTTCAAGCCATTGTTCAAAGAGCGCAAACGAGGGTCATTTGCGAACTGAAATACTTTGCATGCAAAGCGGAGCACAAGATGCTGTAATACTTGACCTTTCAGAATAATTGTTGCAGGCATGAAATGCAGCATTCAGAGCTCGCTGAGTGGAGTCTTTTCTCTCTCCCTCCCTCAGATGAACAAAGCGCATTTGATACACCTTCCATGTTCATTTGGTTTTGTTTCTTTTGAAGAAAATTTCTCTGGGACTCGCTGCAATTTATCTTCATTTTAATAATACCGCCGGGGCGAAAGAATGGCACAAATAACAAGATTTCTCAATTCAGCACTTAACAATGGACAAAAAGCCAGGGAACTTGTAAATGGATGTGTTTATTAGTTTGACATGACAGGGCCTTAACTGAGTGATACTGGACAACAGGATCTCAAGGTCTTGCACAAGGACACTTAAGCAAGAGCGACTGCTGCAGGGGTTGAACCCGCATCTTTCAGACAGGATGTTGAGCAGTTTCTTTGGTCAAAAAGTCACAAAATTCTTAAAACTAGTGGTAAAAAAAGCCTCCCAAAACTTCAGTGTTATGT
Source organism: Nannoperca obscura (assembly GCA_036024295.1). Taxonomy (NCBI): domain Eukaryota; kingdom Metazoa; phylum Chordata; class Actinopteri; order Centrarchiformes; family Percichthyidae; genus Nannoperca; species Nannoperca obscura. The sequence goes on along the minus strand of JAVQJL010100650.1, from coordinate 5,010 downwards.
ATAATGCCATCCGACCCACAGTGACCAACAAAATCCTTTATTTGTGACCTGCACTCTACAATCACCAACGTTTGCAGGAAACACAACCAGAACTTCAAAACCATCCAAAAACACAGTTGAAAATAAATAAAATACTTTTCTAAGAGACACAGAAAGAAACTGTATTATGTTATTTTTATTAGGTTTGAGGTCAGAAATGCTAAAAAGTGTGCACAAGTGAATTGGTTTGTTCACTAAAATGTATTACAGGAAAAGACAATTGTGGATATTTTGTCTTTAAGACAAGACCACGTACTTGTGGTCTATTCTTGATCTTTTGTTTTATGTGGGATAAAATCAAGTACAGAATAAGTTATGGGTAATATATAATATAAATAATATTTAAGCACATACTGTCAGGTGTAAAGTCCTCCATGCTGGTGGTTAATCTCCTAAGAACCTGTGTTAGAGTAAATCTAGCTGTTTATATTCCTTATAGATTTATTTTCCATTCTATAGACCTGTGACATCATTAATCAAATGTACGTGTGCGTATTTACATTCGTAACTCTTGTACCTCCTCCTGAGGTAAACCAGATAGCCTGAAATGGCCAAAAAACGATGCTCTGTCATCCTTATGAGCAACGTCACTCTGCTTTTGATGTACATTTCAAACGTAACAGAGCAGGTTTTCTATCACTTTCTGGTCACTCGGCTAACACATCACTTGAATGAATGACAGTGAAGAGAATCAGGTTTTAAGCAGAGTATCGTCTGCATAGAGAAAATAGAAGTTAGAGGTCGTTTTCGAAAACGCCAAAATGTACACCAAAATGTAGCATGTAGTATGTAGCATGTAGTATGCAAACAAAAGCTAAATCTGCAGTATGCCAGAAATACCTGGATCATACTAATTTGGAAAACATTATTTACACGGTCACCATTGTTGAAATGGCGGACAGCAACACTACCGCGTCAGTAGTTGACAAGGAGGAATATGAATAGAAGTACCACTTATAACATTTATTTCTAATTAAATTAATTAAATTGTGACGAGGCTACAGTTAGTACTTGCTACTTGCTATTGTGGTGGTTAGCCGTTAGCTGTACTATTGTTTACTTCCACTTTTCAAAACTGGCTAAGCCTGGCCTAGCATACTGCAGAATAAATCGATTTTTACAGTTACTGCATACAACCAATGAACGGACTATAGAGTATGTAGTCCATACTGTGTACGTCTGTAATATGTAGCAGGCAGTTTCAAAAACAAACTTTGGTCATGTGAAGGATTTGAGTGAAACAGAACATGTGGACAAAGTTAAGTTATGGAAGTCATTAAAATCAAGTGATTAGATCACTTAAAAGTGGGCGTGGCTTAACACATCTCTCACCTGTGTTGTTAGATCAAGAGGCGGACAAGGAAGAAATATACACATTAGACCAAAATCACCATTCTAAGCAAAAAATTCAAGTGCGGTCAAGTGCAGGTTTATATGATGGCCGTGGTTAGCTAGTCTCCCCAAATTACATTTAATTGGATACATTTTTATAACCGCCCTGAGTTCAAGATGAGTCATCAAAATTCATTTTTACAGGAAGAGAAAAGAGAAGAATTTTGATGTAGAAAATACTTTAAAAACCATAAAAGAATAATCAACACACACAGGATTAGAATATGAAAAACTAAATTATTTCACTGTTTCTAAAGGAATTTTGGTGCTTAAAATGTTCCTTGTAAAAGCTGATTAACATTATGTTAAAATGGAGAAACAAATCCAAGAGTAAAGATGGAACTATAGCCAAGGGGGGGTTATCTAAAATGTGAAAATTAATCACCTGAGGATTGATCCTTAGGGTACCTCATGTTTGCTGAAGTGGATCAAAGCCGCTGGGAACGACAAAGAGGGTTTTCTGAATAACATTCAGATTCAGTTAAGTATCAGAGCCAGAAACTTTGGTGCCAAAAAAAACCAAGTTGATACTAAAACATGTTTTTAGCAGTTTTAGCTGCGTGTTTTTCTGTGTTTTGATGAAAACACATATTGTCCGCATTTGAGCTCAGTCCTGTCCGTGCCTTCTTTCTCCTGATCTGGTTCAGAAAAATGTGCAACTGGGGTTTGGCTGGAGTCAAGTTAGCCAAGAGTAATTGTCCTATGATCATTTTGTTGAAAAAAATGTAAATAAAACAACAGAAAAACACTAAGAGAACTAACAAACAACAAGAATTGCCCAGAACAAATGACTCTTCCCACTAACGTAGACTCACTACGTTCCTCACCCTCGCTCTCTTCACATCCATTTGCCAAAATTATGTAGCAGGCAGACACAACATTTATGCAGAATTTCCACTGGTTTTCTGACTTAAACCACACAGGTTTGTCAACAGATTGGAGTTTACACATGTGTCTTTAAAGCTGAGATTTTTAACTGGTAGATCAGTAGGCTATCGAAACATATGGCCTCCACTGAAGCAATAACATTAGCCATGACAGTTTAGCTTATCGAATTCACTGAAGTTTGTTAGACATATTAACAATTGTGTCCTAAGTACCAAGTGTGTTGGTGTTTATTAACTAAACACATACTCGCATGTTTTTTGTTTGGGGCGCTATTGAGAACCGGGGGCTGATGGGGTTCAAACTAAGTAAAAACATGCAGCCATTATCAGTTGTGATGCGGTAGCTACGTTTATTTGGGTCAAATATAACATTATTTGGAAAAGTTATTACAGAAACTGAAGCAAAATCTATTAAACTGAGGGGTAGGATTTGACAAAAGAAGAATTGTGAGAGCTATACCTCAAATAAAGACATCATATTTTGTGCAAGACATCATATTTATTGTGCATGTGCAGAATTAAAGTATATTAGGGTCAATTTAACATTACTTTAATTGGGTTAGGATTAGGATTGGGTTCATCATAGGGTGAGGATGATGCTTACAGTTGGTTATAGGCTTTGGTTAAGCTTAATTTTAATGACAAGCATCAGGCACCAGGAGCTTGCAAATCATGGGAATGACCAGAAGACAGGACACTCTGCTGCATGTCTGTAGACCCTGTTTACCGAGACTCTAGTCTCATGAAGATTAATGATGCATTACATTTCCTGGATAACCCAGAACTCCCTCAAAACTGCATGAATTTAGGAAAGACCTATTGGGATTTATCCAGATAACTTGGTAATCCCATACATGCACATGTGTAATGATGGCAGCAATGCTTACAATCTCATTTGTGCACACAAACCCCCGTTTTTTCTCCCCAAATTATACACATGCACAAACAAAAGCTGTGAAGATTTGGTTTAGTCCAAATATCAAAAGCCTTTCAAAAGAAAGATTTTCTTTCAGCTCCTTGAAAAATAACATTTCTCATAAGATTTTCCTTACAAGCACAGTCAAAAACATATTTTGCTCAAAACATCTAGTACCACCAATGGTCCATTAGTTTCTTTATCCCTCACAAAAAAAAGTCTATATTCCTTCAGCAAACCTGCTTTCATGCATCTCTATCAACCTATTCCATTGCATCCTGGAAACATTTACACCTCATGTCACCCATTATGGCCTGAATGGGTTCTAAACTTTAATATCACCTCCAAAAAACATATCCATCTATTTGACAAACCCCAGCACCGTAAGACAAACGTGATCAAACGTAGCCAGGAGACAGTTTTGTGTAAGTGGAATAAACCAGAATATGTTAAATACTTAGTTTTACAGATGAGTCCTTCGATGTTTCACTGAATGAGCTGTTGTACTTTTAATGGATTTGTGTTTATCCAAAACCAAACTTTTCTTTTTCCTTTGCATATTTCAACTTTCTGCATGGCTCCCAACTGGAACTGAATCTCACTCATTTGTGCAGAAGGATTTCTAGATTTAGATATCTAGAATTATGCAAACTTTACGCTGAAGGAACGTTTTTAAATCAAATTGTGGATTAGAGATAGGCTACATTCAATTGGTTGGGCTGCTATAACTTGAACAAGGGGCTATATGGAGGGTCCTCACAAGCATAGAAATTCAAGAAAACGTGTGTCTGTGTGTGTGTGTGTCTCTGTGTGTGCGTGCTCCCGTTAAACATGCCAATTAAACGAGACCAGACTAAAAGCGGAGTTGTCATGTCTGTGTACAGTACCAGCAGGAGTCCTTTAGAAACCAACGAGCCATCACTAACCCCGTTAACACCAAACCCTCCAGAGCGACCCGGGTCCCGCTGCTCGCTCTAAAGCCCCGCAGCAATAACTTCTCCATTTAATGAAGGGTTGAATAGTCCAAGGCTATCCCTTTTCAAATGGCGAGACCTAAAATGAATTTAAATTGATCTGCATGAACACAAGGGCACTTAAGATCTACAAATTATATAATACTCTTTTTTTTTATTGTAGAAGGTTAGGGCTAGAAAAGTATAACATTAAAAGTATATGTAATGTTAAGATCAGTGGTGGAAGGTAACTAAGTGCATGGATACTTTTCTTGAGTATTTCCATTTTTTTTGCTACTTCATACTTCTACTCCACCTATAGTTACTTTACAAATGAACACTTTACACACAAAACAGTATGACCATCTTATGGCATGTATTGTATTACCACAGATTAAACTACCCAACACTATATGAAGAAGCTAAATAGAGAAACGCCATGACTACAACATTAAAGCACCGTTTACATGTAAATACACCAATGACAGGCCTAATGATCCAACTATTACCATTATGCATAATGACTAGTTTTACTTTTAATACTTTAAGGAGACTTTGCTGCTCATAGTTCTACCGCTAAGTAACATTTTGAAAGCAGGGCTTTTACTTGTAATGTATAATTAATACTTTTACTTAAGTTAATGATTGTAATACTTGATCCACCAAGAGAATGTCATAAACATATACTACAGTGTCATTCTTAATGCTGAGAAGTTACTAAAACATCCATTTAAATACATCTAGTTATTTATACGTCTCTTTGGGGGGGGGGGGGGGGGGGCAGTGAGCAGATTACGGGCCAGGCGGGGGTACAAAATGAAAT
>JAVQJL010100646.1:0-12586 GCA_036024295.1 Nannoperca obscura | reverse complement strand
TAGAGTAACTGCCTGTCTCCTGGAATCTCCTCCATGCTCTTGAGACTGTGCTGGGAGACACAGCAAACCTTCTGGCAATGGCATGTATTGATGTGCCATCCTGGAGGAGTTGGACTGCCTGTGCAACCTCTGTAGGGTCCAGGTATCGCCTCATGCTACCAGTAGTGACACTGACCCGAGCCAAATGCAAAACTATTGAAAATCAGAAAAGATGAGGAGGGAAACAATGTCAGTGGCCTCAACCTGTAAAACCATTCCTGTTTTGGGGGTCATCTCATTGTTGCCCCTCTAGTGCACCTGTTGTTCATTTCATTTACACCAAAGCAGCTGAAAATGATTAACAACCCCCTTTGCTACTTAACTGACCAGATCAATATCCCAGAAGTTTAATTGACTTGATGCTATTCTCTGATTAAAAAGTGTTCCTTTAATTTTTTGGAGCAGTGTATTTGACCACCATGCACACCAAGTTGCATGAACCTCAAGTTAAAAATTATTATGGAACATTTAATTTTGTTCTCACTTTTCTTACTAATACTATTACAATTTTTCTAGAAACAACCTTGACGTTTGCAAATCAGCTCCCATATCTGCCAGAGACCCTGGCTTTGTTCTAAGGATGCCAGCTGAGGATACTTTTACTGTTTGATATGCTGCACTACGTACAAGCAGTGAGAGGCAACAGTGTGTGGGAGCAGTCTCTGATTGAACTGATAGCCACTACAAGAAACAATAGGCCTTTATCACCACAAACATTTTGACATGTCATAGGTGTAATGAATGCAACCTTAATAAAGGCTGTATCCAGTCAGGTGTTCTAGCTCCAGGGTCCTGGTATTGTGTATGCTGGCTCTTTGGCATGGCTTACTGAGACACCACAATGGTACAGTAATGATTAATGTTAGTAATTACATTTGTGTTTTCCCTACTGTGACAAGTAAAAATATCTGCTGTGAAAAGAAGTCAATGGTAAAACATGAAAGAACTTTCTTTCACTATGAAGCATAGATGCTATCCCTGTAATGACTCCAAGGACTGTCCTGATGTCAGAAAACAATGTTGCAACTGTAACATGGAAAACTTATTAGTTACAGTCATTTATATCCTTGTATTCCATGGTCATACCAGTATCCAGGTTTTTTTTCATCTGTCTGTCTTAATTTATCTCCATCTCTGCCACTAATTTCTCATTTAGGAACCAGGATAAGGTGTTTGCATGCCACAGTGTTCTCCGGGTAGAAACTCCAAGTTCTCATAACCTGGATAGGGCCTTACCCAGGTTTCTGAAACCAGGGATGTGGTGTTTACATGCCCAACACATAACCAAGATACTCCAAGAACAACACTTGTCACGGCTTACCGGGACACTTGAACAAAACTGAGCAGTCGTTTTCTATTTTAATTTGAATAATAATAACAACCTGTGCTTTTCTATGACAAGTCAAAACGTCTGCTGTAAAAAAGGCCTATGTAGAAGTACATATCACTCTGGGCCAACCTTTTCCCCCCTTTCTTTCTTCCCTTGTTTCTTTCTGTTATTACTTAATATTGTGAATTTACCTTATACTCACTCATTTATTTTATTTATTTATTTATTTAATGAGCTACAAACATCCACACTATTACAACATCACACTGTTGGATGTTATTCCTACATGATGTTAGCTGGTAGTCTTCTTCCTTCCTTTGGTGTCTAGGTGACTGGGACCTGGTCTTTAGACGTGAGCGCTGCCACCTGGTGGTCAGACGTGGGAACAGCGTTTGCTCTGTTTGCATTCGGACAGTTGAAGATGGCGACTGGAGTCCTTCACAGAGTCAGCGGTGGCCTGGGTCGGGCTAAAAGCAGGGCCCAGGCGGCCGGACAGCTCGTCGTTTGGAGCAGGTGGGGTTGGGCACCGGGGTGCTTGTCCGGTCCTCGTGTCTGCAGCGTTTCCGTTTAGCGTTTAGTGTCTTTTGTTTAGTTGGTTTCTGTTCGTGGCGACGATGAGCTCGGGCGAGCTAGCCCGTTAACTGCTAGCCAGTCCTCAGTGGCCTTCAGCTTGAACTCACATGATAGCTACGCCTTTCCAAAATGCTTTATTCCCGGATATTAAAGATTAACGCTGCGTGTATTTAATGAATGAGTTGAAAGAATGCAAGTTTCTGTCATCCTTTGTTGTTAAGCATCTCACATGTTCAAGGTCAATTTGCTACTTTGTTGTATAATGTGATGTATTTGCTTATGTGTTACAAATAGCATGTAATCCTGATCGATGCAGCAAGCCATACACCGTTAGATACTGTGACCTGTCGTAATATATCACATTATATATTTGTACCATAATCCGTATAATACAAACATGTTAAGCCCAGTGTCTGTTTGTAAGTATTGTAAAATCTCGCCTTACAACAACAGCTGTAAACCAGACATTAAGTTCATTATATTGTTTAACAATGAAACATGCCTGCTCATATAAAGAGAGTACGTTTGTTTGTGCAAATCTATTCGGGCATCAAGATGGGCGATTAGGGAGCCAGATTTATACTGGTCCTAAAATAATTTGATGAGGATTTCTCATCCGTCCAGTTGTTGATCGTGATTCATCTGTGTCTGCAGGGGGTTTGCAGCATCAAGCAGCAGGAGCAGACAGGACAGCTGGTTCAAGTCGCTGTTCGTGAGGAAAGTTGATCCCAGGAAAGACGCACACTCCAACCTACTGACCAAAAACGAGGAAAGCAACCTGTACAAAATTCAATGTAAGTTCACAGCATCCGCACTTAGGAAATGAACAATGGATCCAAAAAGCAATGATGTGATTGTTTTTTTTTTAAGTACGCCTCTCTTTTCAGTCCACAATGTCAAGCCAGAGTGCCTGGAGTCATACAACAAACTCTGGTGAGTGTTATTTCATATTATGGTCTACGCTGCATACTGTTAATTTGCAAAAGTAGTGACAGCAGGAGTAACGTGACACCGGGACAACCTGGTACGCTGTTGTGCCGTGTTGAGTTTGTGTCTATTCCTGTGAGGTGGCATGACTTTGGCCCTTCACATACCGACTTTGCTCATACCTAAGATGACTGGAGGCCATCTACTTGTAGACTATTTTTGGACTTGCAACATTAGAGAGAAGACACGTGAAGACCAGAAAACGTGCGATTGTTCTTTAAAAGTGAATTTGGTTATTACTTTATTTCAGTATTTGGATCAATTTGTTGATGTGTGTTTCTTGTTCATCACAGTGAGGATGTTTTGCCCTCCATCCATGCTGATAAGTACTACCCCTGCGAGCTGGTGGGCACCTGGAATACCTGGTATGGAGAACAGGACCAGGCTGGTAGGATTTACTATTATCAACACACAAGCACAGTTTGCAAATCAGCAGGCATGATCTGCTGCGTATCCACACTCAGGCTAGTATACCACCAGAAAAACCCTCTATTATTTGCATAATAATTCATAATATTCATTCACATTGTTCTATGTCGGACCAAACGTGTGCATATGTACCCTGTCGAGGTTATTTTTAAAGTTAGAGAAGCTATAGTTCTGCCCTATATGAGCATTCATGTCTTCCAGGTTCTGTATTTCTTAATCCTCTCATTGGGGCTACATCTCACGAATATTTTAGCTATAGATTAATCTGCCGATTCTTTTCTCAATTAATGGATTAATCCTTTGGTCTAAAAAAAAACATTAGAAAGGGAGAAGAATTAGGTCAAAGGTTGTGAGTGTTTGTGCTGGAGGAATGTTTCACTTTAAATTATATTACCTAACGATCCTGCTTTGAATCAACTGACCTTTCTGTAGTTTGTGTGATTTTGAATTTATTATATATCGTTTTTTTCCCCCAGTTCACCTGTGGCGTTACAGAGGCGGATACCCGGCTCTAACAGAGGTGATGAACAAGCTCAAGCAGAACCAGGTAAAGACTCCTTCAGATGCATCTTGTTTGTATCGCCGCTGTTCAATGCTAATGCTAATTACAGAGAAGAGCCAGTCAGTCAGAGTAAAGCTTATGGATTGGTGTCCGTCCATTGGCAGGACTTCACAGCGTACAGGAAGGAGCGGGGGAAGATGCTGATGTCTCGCAGAAACCAGCTGCTGCTGGAGTTCAGCTTCTGGAACGAGCCCGTTCCCCGAGAGGGCCCCAACATCTATGAGCTCAGGTCCTACCAGCTCAGGGTGAGTAACCGACTTTGTAGCGGTGCGTCGTTAGTAGTGCTATAGACTCGAGTGAGTCTGAAAGTGCGAGCCCAGCCCAACCTAATGTCTGACGCGGCCCATACCTCAGCTCTGCCAAACACAATCAGCACTATTGCCAATAACACAAACATTTACTAAACTCGATTGGGTGTAACAGCTTATTTTGAGTTAATCACTCTTCTTTTTATGTCACGGTTTTCTAATTATATTGCCCAAAATTAAATAAAATTGCCTCAAGGGTCTTCACAATCAGTGCAGCACACAACGCAGCGTAAACTCCCTTCATGTCTGTGTCAATCTGTCACTCACCAACAGCGGCAGTGGTTTTCGCTCCACTGGATGGCTGCTCTACCAGGTACCCAGGGTTTGCTCACAACTTGGCAGAACCTCTTTCTCCTGCTCTGCGCCCCGGTCACGGAAAAAAACCTCATCAAGCGTAATGATTGTGTCTACCTGGGAGAGTTTAAAGTTTTGATAACAAACAGTGTGACCGGAGAGTTGTTTCATGTATCTGTTGTGTTTTTTTGACTAACCCAACCCGTTTGTGAACTTTTGTCATGGTGGGGTATCTTGGCCAGGTCTCCCTCAAAAAACTGAGTTTAATCTCTAGGGACTTGAATAAATGTTAAATAAATAACAAAATACCCTCAATCTCAACATCCTTGTTTGGAAAAGGAAAAAGGAAGAACCCTCAGGCAGAACAACAGAGGAGAGATTCCTCCTGCATGGACAAACCAAAGTTTTTGTTAAACACTTTAAGGTTGCTCGTGAGCAGAAAAGCTTTGTGTTCGTATTTCTGGAGAACGGGACCTCAGCCCAACTGAGCACGACACAATCTTAACAGTTAACAGCAGAACCCCGCAGGGCTTGTTTCCTGACCCACTGTCTGTTGTTTAATGTAGAAACAAGGTTCTCATTACGATATGAATGAGCTAACAAACCAGTACGTTCTGTAAATGTTTGAAAGTCGACTGATCGCTCGCATCATGTTGCATCGTCACGGCTTCCCCGCGTTTCACCACCAGGAGCAGCACAGATACAAACCTTGCTTTGTTAACCTCTGAGCCGCTCGCACCGCAGTGGTTGCAGAAAGGGACAGCGTTGCACTTTGACTTTTCCTCGCTCACGTTTTACCCATTAAACCCTCCCAGTCACAGGTTGTGCTCGCGACCTCTAAATTACCCCCCCCCCCCCTGCCTTCACAACACTACTGTAATAAATATAATGGCCGCGTGCTTCAACAGTCTTCCACCGGGTCACTCCGTATTATGCACTCATAGATGGAATTGGCAACCCAGCGGTGCGCGGTTGTAGCCTGATCGATGTTCCAATTAAAAACACTCTCAGTCCTACATAATGCTCCACATAGGTCACTTCAGCTCCTGCAGATTAAGTTGTTCTCTCATCTGACAGGAGAAGAAGAAAAAAAACCAGCGCTCCCTGTGGCATGTGATGAATGCAAGTTGTTATCCCCAATCACAGACGGAGATTACGTCCGAGACACAGCGGGGCGTTTGTTGTCTTAAGCACCAGAGAATGACTGAAGGATCCCGCGGGTGTAGTTGTTTTTGCGGCTTATCTTCCCAGTGACAAAACACCTGCGTTACGACGTTGCCATTTATTTGTGCTAATGCGTTTACTTTGGAAAGAAGTGTGATATCATTCCGCGGTTCGGGAAGGCTCTGAAGTCCGTATGTTTCATTGTAATAACGAACGCTGTGTTTTCTTTCTTCCAGCCAGGAACCATGATCGAGTGGGGTAATTACTGGTAAGGCAGCCAGAATTCATTTGCTTCACTGAACTGTAGTTACAGAACAGTTGCACTGCATGAAACCTTCCTCAACGCGCTGTCATTAATAAGAGCCGTTCCACCGAGAGGCGCAGATATGGGTCAGCATAATGAGCGCGGAAAGATCCCCTCCTCAGGCTGTCGGAGCCAACGGGTCAACAGTTATTAGCTCGTGCGATGCAGTTGATTGCAATTGATTTAAACGAAGACGTGAGCCATCTGCACACACCTTAGTCTCTGATTGCCTCCTAGTGGATTTATGTGTTGGTACTTGTTCTCGTCTGACCGGTTTCTTTGGCTGTGAGTGGTTTCTAACTCCACCGGATCACACACCACAAGTTGTTTCGCAACTTTGTCAGTGACGACTGCGGCGTTACTGAAACGTCATCTCACTGTTGAATCTCCTGTGTCTTTTTCCAGTTAACACAGTTGTGGTCAGGCCTAATAAAGCAGACTTGATTTAAAATAATCATGGGGGGGGGGCGGCATTTGATGAAAAGACCATGCTAGGTCAAGGTCATTCTTTCCTTAAACTTTTGTTTTCTTATGTTAGCGTTCATGCTTTCTTAAACCAGCTTTTATTTGAACAAACCTCTGTAGTCATGCCAGCAAAGCAATTTAAAGCAATTTTATTACAATTTGTGTAGTTGAAGGCTTAAACGTCTTCAAGTTACGACATGAGGAACTGACGCTTCAGGGTTTAGTATCAAGACAGTGATTTCAGTAGGTACATGTTTGCTTTGGGGGGAAACATGTTGGATTTAAAACCCTCACATGGACTTGGCCAGCGTTAAGATTGATAAATGTGTATACAGTACGTAATGGCGTCACGTCTTATGGTTGGACAAATGTTGTAATGGATAATCGCGTCTACGGAAGACTATTGTTGTCTCTCGCTTACGTTAACAAAACGGACCACATCCAACTGTGTAAATGAAAAACAGTCCAGAGTAAATTCAGAGATGATGCTGAAGTCCTTGTTTTAAGACAAATAGCTCGTGGCCGGCTCTCGTCATGCCAGCTGAAGCCTCGGGTGTCTTTTGGCCTGTGTTGTGACTGAGGTTGTTCTCGTCTGCAGGGCCAGGGCCATTGGATACCGCCAGCACAACAGAGAAGCTGTGGGAGGGTTTTTCTCACAGATCGGCAACCTCTATATGGTCCATCACCTCTGGGGTACGTAAAAAAGACAGAATTTGTTGCTTTTCTTTCTGTTATTGTAAATACATTTGAGTTTAGGATTGTTGAAACAAGCCATTTGAAGGTGTCCCCTTGAGCTGAGGGATATTTTGATTTTTCCACTATTTCCTGAAACTCTATTGACTTCAAACTGCACCAGTTGACATTGTTAAACAAACAATGTGTCAAATGACTACATGTGACTTGAACTGGGTCCTCTAGTGATGAACCCACATATAATTACCACCAAAATCTGCAGTTCCTCTCGGCTCCAGAGTGACTTTAGCTCTTTCAGCTCATTGTGTTAGATCCCATCTGCGTTTCCAACATCAGCAGACGGCTGTTGCCTGCAAGAAACCTGTAATAAACCGGCTCCCTGCCCAGTAACTAATAGTGTTGTCAGTTGTTACAGATGGACTTTTAGTCGATGTAAGAAGCGATGTAATGTGTTGGATTTGGTTATTTGCAGCTTATAAAGACCTTCAGTCCAGAGAAGACACGAGGAGTGGTGCCTGGCAGCAGGAGGGCTGGGACGAGGTGGTGTATTACACAGGTGAGCAAAGAACTGATCTTTTCTAAACACAACGTGGTGATGAAAACGCCTCCTTCCCTCTTTTAGGGTTTTGTGTGTCTTGAGTAACATATTGAACTTTTAGAGCTTGCTGAACCAGATCAATACGCCAAATCGGCTCTAAATCTTTGGTGTTTCACCTTTCCCCAGTGCCTCTCATTCAGCATATGGATTCCAGGATCATGATCCCGACAAAGGCGTCCCCGCTGCAGTGAAATGAGACGCGAGCTGAAAGCTGAAGTGGCACCCTTTTTGTTACATCCATCCAGAGCATCATGGTTTCAGCCTCCTTTCAGTGCTGCCAGACGGCATCCCTTCTCTGTCCTCGTCTTCGCTTTATTACTTTAAGATGTCTTTGGGACAGAGGGGGCATCAATGATCTACCATGTATCTGCAATAAAATAGTCCAAGCCACTTACAGCCCGACAGCACACAACTCCTTTTTTTTTGTTTTGGTTCTGGAGCAGGACAAGTCAAATTTGGCCAATTTTAAACCTGACGGGCGTTATGTCCAACGTCTCGTGCCACATTAAAACTGGTCCATGAAGAGAGCTCATCTCCAACTTTAGAACCAACCAAAGGTTACTTGAAAAGACGAGCAGCTGTGTGATGTACAAGTGAGGGGGCAGCTGGGCAAAACAGTACTGCTGAATCTCACTGCACGACGCAGTGGCTATTTATTTATTGTATGTAAATGTGGAATATGTTTTAAGTGTGCTGAGAAGTGGCACTTTGATGTAAGCCATGCTATTGCTGAGTGAAGTGAGAGAAAGCCTATGTATATTCATCAAAACCATAAAATATGTCAACCAAGTTTTTTTTTTTTTTTGTACGCCCCTCGGTTCCCCGTCATGGTGATGTTGATGTTTCATGGTGCTGTGTTTAACTTTGGCTTCTATCTTTTTCTTTTTTTTCTCTGAAGACGGCATGCCTGGTTTTAAAAACAGTTTTTAATCCAACATGTTTAAAAAAGGGGGGGGGGGGGCACAACCAACATGTATGATAAATCCATCAGTGGCTGAGTGAGTCGGGCACCACGTGGGCAGTCGTGCTGCTGCGTATTGTAATATCAGATTTTATTGTTTAAAAAGGAAGCATGTTTATCTCTTTGTTCCTCAGTTGACGGGGGACAGCGTGAGAAGGACAAGAACGCCAAACTCAGATTAAAGCGGTTCAAAACGACATCTCTGACAGCATGTTCTTCTGTTTAATTGCTGAAGTCACCACACTCGTTTACATGTCTGATTACAGCTCTTACTAACCCATACACAATTAAAACATTTCTATTGCACATGCCAGAATATGCAGGAGATGTATTAGCTTGCCTATAAAAGGTTTTTGATGCAAAAAGTGCAAAAAACAATTATTTTAGTATATTCTAGTACAAAACTCAATAAGGCAACATCCCCATGAAGGTAACATTGGTCTCATTAGTGTAAACATTGTCATTCATAAAAAAATCTAGGAAAAATGTGCACCCTTGGGTGCAAATATAAAATGTTAAGATTAGTAACAGTACTCGTATAGCATCTAAATCTTTTCCAGTTCCTTCAGCAGCTCCCCGAAACTTGTCACGTACCACAAAGACCTCTCCTTCACCTGCGGCCTGACGACATTCCCACCAAATCCAATGAAAGCACTCTGAGGGCGAGAAAGATCACACATTAACCGTCCTATGTGCGCATACGAAGCCGAAACCTGTGTGGAGAGTTTAAAGCAGCTCGGGGAAACAATGGCAACACTTACAGCGGGAGGACACGCCTCTAGATCAGTGGCTCCGTCTCCAATCATCACCACGGTCTTGAAGCCGTGTTGTTCTTTCAGCATGCTGATGACCTTTCCTTTTCCTCCGCTCTCGGCTGTGGGCTGACTCTCGTCGAAACCAGCGTACTCGCCTGGAGAAAACGCACGCGTATAATTTCATTCAGAAATGTAGAATGGCTTACAACAAACAAGTCAGGAGCTTTGTGACACTTTAAATAAAAGGAAATTATTTGATTTAGATTAGAAACAAAATCGGACAGGCGGCTTTGAACAAAACAATTTGTGACATTACACAGGAGAGGATGCAAGCCCTGTCAATCCACACATACTTATTTAAGACGGACACAACCCTCTTCCAGTTCTCACCATTGAAGTAGAACTTGAGCCTGTTGGCGTAGACGTGATGCAGAGGAATGCTGAGCTGAGTGGCCACGTGTTCAACGATGCAGCGGAAGCCGCCGGAGATGAGGAACACCTTTATGTTGCGCTGGTGCAGACGCTCCACGAGCTCCCTGGAGGAAGATAAAAAGGCCATGTGTCAACACTCAGATTTGATGGATGCGGTTTTTATTTACATTTTGTATAGTATCAATCTAATTTGGATCAACAGTGGCTAGACAGTTGTGTGCATAAAGCATGCACACGCATATTTACAAGCCGATGTGAGTAAATAAGCGCCTATGCATGAACACAAAGGAGCAGGGGAAGACTTGGAATGATAAATACCTGCATAGTACTAAAACATACATAGTACTAATACTAGCGCTCTTATATTTGGAAGACATTTGTCTCATGCCTAACACAGACGTTTTATAAACTTCCACTAAACTGTCAACTATAAATACACACAGTCAAGTATAATAATTAAGTCATATTAAATATGTGGAGCCTAAATCAACAGCTTTTTCCCCCTTTTGTATAAACCACTTCTAGAAATACAAGTAACCATTATGCTTTCCTGCAAAATTCACGTTTATTTTTTCTTTTCTAAATAGGCCACCACAATTAAGAAGTACTATGAATTTAAACAGAGGGTTGTTTACCACAAAGGGTCGGTTCATGTGATTAATTCATGCACGTTAAATCTCCCGTGCATACCAAGATGTCTGCACTGAGTGGAACAGAAAGTCAACTGACTGACCAAATCTTCACACACAGTCACCTGATACCAGGGGTCAGCTGAGGTGGGTGGTCCGTTATCAGTTTGTTCACTTGTTCTCTGGAACATTTGATGATGGAAAGACGCTCAGTCAGGGCTGTTTTAAATGTCATTGAGCCGCCCATCGCTTTGCGAGTCCTGAAATGTAAAAATAGCAAAAGATGGCACATGATTTTAAACAAATCCAGTGATTGTATCAGTGCAGTGCAGTGCATGCCCCCCCCCCCCCCCATTTAATGTGACAGCATTGCACACTTACATTTCAGTGACTGCATCCCCCACACCACAGAACTTGGCAAGTTCATCTATGCCTTCTTCTTTGATCACTGTGCTGTCCACGTCGAAACAGACAGCTTCTGCCCTCCGGAAGAGCTCCTTTGTCTGTAGAGGTGTTGCCATAATGCTGGGAAAATACAAAAGTATAGAGTATGGGATACTCAAAAGAAACAGCAGCATTTTTAAAAGCACTTACACCTATGACAGGCACAGATTTATAGCTACATGTGCCAGGCACTGTTAGGAAGTGATCTGTGGGTAAACAAGTCATTAGCAGGGTCCCGAGCGGAATTAGTTGCACGATTTCATTGTCTAACTAAGCCCTTTAACTTTATGCAGTGGATGTCTTCTCTCCAGCGAAACAGCACATGCACACATTGACTGAAATACCTATGTGCAGATTATTGAGCAGCTCATCGCAAGTAAACACGCACGTGTTGCCGGCCGGTCCCCAAAAACGCGTTACATAACGTAACATAACATAAGTCACGTGAGCGGTCGTTGTGGACACCCCCTGCCCGTGTTGCGTCACCCCAAGGCACGCTACAGGGGACCGGGTGGGTGGCGAGCAAGACCCAAAACAAACGTAGTCAAACGAGCCGCTTTTGCACCAGTTTTTATGTGAAAGTGACGCACGATACGGTACGAAGAGCATTACGTTAACGTTACCTGTCCGGTGCAGTGTGCACGTCGCCTGGTTTGAGCGCTTCACAGACACACGTCTGTTCGACTGCCGAGCGTGGCGAACTACTCAAGCTGCGACACCTGGCTAACGTCTCCGAAATAACATTGAAACTGTACACGTTGTCCCCCGGTACCTACTGGTAAGGGCAGCGTTGACAAGGCACTAACAGCAGCTTCTGCATTAGCCAAACCCCTCAATGGGGAGAGCCGATGAGGAAGAGAACGGCGGGCCAATCACAGCGAGGCTGGCGAAGGACCGCCCACTGCCCGCTGGCTCTGTTCCATGACGACATCAGGCACGTTTGCTAGTTTGGTAGCTAGCTACAGAGAGTTACATTTAATTAGTTACCCTTACAATAACTGTATTAAACTATGTTTAAAGCAGCTCAAAGTGATGGGGTCGACCCCCCATAGAATTATAAAGGCTTATTGATTAGGAGCCTAAACACCTACACTACCTTTGGAGACACGTCCTATCACCAGTCTTTAAAATAAATAGTAGATAAGTCTAGCATGTGGGGCGATATGGAGCCCCAGGAGTTCAAATATCATTTGTCATTTTATGTGTATTTATATGTTCTTTTCCAGGACTTCAGTACACTGCAGGCAATTATATCTACGTATGTTGTATTATTTGTGTGTACAACATTTTAAGATTATACAGTATGTCTATCCTGTTAGGAGTTATCTTGTATATTTAAGGACATCGCCTAGCTCATTTTGTTTTAGAGCAATGAAGTGTTCAATCATGTGATGAATTTCCTATGAAAGAAATACAGTATAATCCCCCCCAAAAAAGCATACTTAAATACAGATGCATCAGAAAGACAAATAATAGTAACATTTGTCATTCTATACAGCCTATGGTTATTTAGTACTTGCCATATTGCAGTATTTCAAATGTACATTTTTCGAAGTGGTACTGTATGTTTAGTATGAAGTTTATATATATATATATATATATATATATATATATATGGA
>JAVQJL010100642.1:0-10553 GCA_036024295.1 Nannoperca obscura | reverse complement strand
GCTAGCTAACAAGATGGAAGAGCTAACGGGGCTGGCCCGGAGTCAGACGGAGTATCGGGAATGCAGTCTAATGTGCTTCTGTGAAACGTGGTTACACAAGGACATCCCAGATAACAACGTATACATCGAGGGCTTCCTGACTGTTCGTGCCGACAGAGATAGCACCGGGAGCGGCAAGAAGAAAGGAGGAGGTCTGGCCCTTCTAGTGAACAACAATTGGTGCCACCCTTCTCACATAACCACCAAAAACTCACCCCTACCCCCACTGCTGCTACTATGAATTAAATCGGACGACGTGAGAAGACAGCTGAGGAGACTCCACTCTGGGAAGGCTGCAGGACCTGACGGTGTCAGCCCGAGGGTGTTTAAAGCCTGTGCCTCTCAGCTTTGTGGAGTACTGCAGCATGTCTGCAGAGGGTCCCTGTGCTGTGGAAGACTTCCTGCCTAGTTCCTGTTCCAAGACTCCACGCCCCAGTGGAGCCAAGGACTACAGACCTGTGGCACTGACCTCCCACATCATGAAGGGCCTCGAAAGACTCGTCCTGGAGCAGCTCCGGCCCCTGGTCCAAACATATTCGGACCCTCCCTCTACACCCTCTATTTTTCTACTGTTTATTATTCTTTTTTCAATCATTTTATTGAGCATTGTAACTGTATCAAAAAGCAATTTCCCTTCTGGGATTAGTAAAGTATTTCTGATTCTGATTCTGATTCTGATTAAATCATGACAGATACAACTCCACTGCTCTGCCTGAGGGATGTGAGTATTAATGTGACTGGGGGCAGTGGATTCATCTATTACTTATTATTTATTAGTATTCATCATGACAGAGGAGTTACGCACAAAAGCCCAATAAAAACCTGGCTCAGTTTACTTTTGATTTAAATAATTTAAGTGATGGGGGACAAGACACTCTCTCTGTGGAGTTTAGGGTGGGTAATTGCTCTAATGGAAGCACAGAGAAGCGTGTAGGACTGCAACTCTGCCTCCTGGTCTGGACCGTAGGCTGTATTAAGTCTATGACCTAGTTTGGTGACTAGTTCTGATGCATATGTTTTGGATGTCAAACTTAAATACATATTGCTGGGCTATATCTGCAATTTGGGTCCATCACAAAGAGAAATTGCCTGAATGTTTTGTTTACTTTTAAATTTGCATTCATTGGTTTTGACCACAAGTATCAGAATCAGAATCAGAATCAGGTTTATTGCCAAGTAAGTATTCACATACAAGGAATTTGTTTTGGTGCGTTGGTGCCAACAAGAGCAATATATACATATACAGAAAAATAAAAAAGATTAAATAAAAGCAAAATAGAAAATATACAATAATAATAAAAGAAGAAGAAGAAGAAGAGCTGTGGTTACCTGAGTATTGGTGCATCAGTTCTTCTTCAGGCCCAACTATTTTCCCATCCGCATTGTCCAACACTGATAACATACGCATTTTTGTATGTCTTTCTTTTCTTACAAATACAAATAAAAATAGGCGTTTCAGTTTTGGCAGTCAGGAGGTAATTTAGTGGCGGCCAAAATAGGATTTATTGTATAATAGCACGCTAACATGTTTGTTGAATGTTAGCTTGTTGAATCCACAGCTAAATGTTAGCATGTTACCATTGCTAACTGTTGCTACTGCATCTATAAAATGCTACTGTTACTACGTTCAGCTGCTCCTTGAGATGATTAATACAGCCTGAACAATTCACAGCTGAGTCTAAAATGGAGCCTGATAAAGTATACCCGAGGGTGACAAAGTACACCGTAGACTGAGGAAAGTTAACCAAGTCTGACCAAATAGCGCTGAGCTTGACAAGCTAGATAGTAAGTAAGATGTTCTTCCTTAATCACTTGTAATGATCAGACTGTAGCTTTTTGTTTAATTAGTAATAATGCAACAACAACAGTTGTCTCCATTTTCGATCCCCCCAAAAATGTTTGTTTTCTGACATATAATGAGCATTACAGCCTCGCACAGCTGGTATTGCTTGATACTCATAGAATGCAGATGTTTATTAACATCTCACATTTTTGCGACGTCGGCCCACAAATTTAGCTTCACTTGTTATGGTCTGGCAAGGCTCAATAGACTTTTGTAGCTAACAGATTAGGTGTGGATGATACGGATGTATATATCACTTCTTGGAAACATTTACGTGTCCGTTGTCTGAAAACCAAGAAGAGAACGACTGCCAGTAGTTGGAATGGTCAGGGGGGATAAAACAGTCCCCAAATTGTGCCAAACTCTGCTGAACTATTTTATTCAACATCACGAAACAGGAATAATTCAGAAAAGGTAAGTAACAGTGTTTTAAATGTCCTTAAAACAACTTCTGTGTAAATAAAATCAATTGTTTGGGTGTATTGATCCAAAACACAATTAATGTCATTATTTGTCAGTGGAAACAGGGTTTTTTTACTTTATACAGGATTTTATTTATTTCTTCTTTCTAGTTTTTTCCAACTTGAAAATCTATTATTTATAGATTGCCTGTTGAGGTTTTTTTTTTAATTCTCTCACAACAAATGATTTTCTCTGCAAGTGTTCTTACAAGTGACAGAGAATAAGTCTTGAATTCTGTATACATCAGGCTAAATTAAAGATGACCTTTCTATTCACAAGCAGATGTAAGACCTTTATCGTTGACATTTGTGTTGTAGTTTATGTATTTTCTTTTATTGCAGTGTTTTCTAACGGTCTATTAATGACGTTGACAGGTCACTTTTCCAGAAGAACACCAGTTGTAGGTTTCTCCTCAGCTGCTTCGTTGAGACCACAGAAGAAGTAACATCAGAAAAACACAGTAGATGTTAATTAAATTTGTGGACTTCATGCATGCAATTCCTCCAGTGCAGGCAATGCTGGAAAGGAAATGTCGGCAATCTAAAATGTTTATTTTATTGCAACAGACAAGGAATTGTGAAGCCTGTTTTTACACAATTTAGAAGTAACATGTGCACCCACTGTAAATGGTTTATCCCGGGGGGGTTTATTTAGCATTTTCGACTGTATTTTAGGTTGAACTTGATTAGCACTGCTCTTGTCATACTATTCAAAACATTTTCAATAAATTACTTTGGCCTTTTTTCTTGTTGTTTTTTCTTGCCATTTATGGTGATAAAAGAAATATTCTCCGTGTGTGTGTCATTGCTTCACTCAACATCACTGATGCACGTTAAATGTCCTTTTCACAGGTTCCAATCTTTAGCAAAAAGGAAGAGGTTTTTGGATACTTGGCCAAGTACTTAGTCCCTGTCATGCGTTCAGCATGGATGATTAAGATGACCTGTGCGTATCACGCAGCCATCACAGAAACTAAAGTCAAGAAGAGGCATGTGATTGATCCTTGTATAGGTAAGTACGTGGTGTTCGTAGAGCAGTGTGTTTTTGGTTATTGTTTTTTGCAGTTTGCTCTGTGATAGATCTGTGGTGAGTCATGTTTCATGTCCCCTTTGGGCAAAAGATAATTAAAAATGAAAAAACGATATGCTTCTATGGGATCATAAACTTTCTTTTAGTAGATTGTGTTCTGACATTGATTCAGTTTTTGTTGCTTTAAGATGCATTTTTCTGTTTGTGTGTGTAGAATGGACTCAGATTATTACTAAGTACCTGTGGGAGCAGCTTCAGAAGGTGGCAGAGTTTTATAGACAGTTCCCCAGTCAAGGCTGCAGCTCACCGCTACCAGCCACTCCTGCTGATGTGGAGACGGCCATGAAGCAGTGGGAATACAACGAGAAGCTGGCCATGTTCATGTTTCAGGTCAGTTCACTTTCTTAACTCTGCTGCTGAACAGTGTTGAGGGCACCATGTTTAATATTTTACTGTAATCACAAACATTTTCCAGTGTAATGTGCTACAATGGATCTTTGCTACTTATATTAGTGACTGCTGTGCTGAAAATTGTATTGTAGGCATTACTTCTGTTGTAAATTTTTTTACTTTTTTTTTTTTTTAATGGGCTGAGATCAGTTGTAATCAGTCCTACTGCAAGTACTAAAAGTGAAGATGGAGATCACTGCAATGTTACAATGAATCGACGAATGCATGAGTTCTAGGTCTCTATGTTAAACACTGTAATTATCGTGTTCATCTGCTTGGTATTGAGATGCACTTGTGTTTGGGTTGTGTGTTCAGGATGGTATGCTAGACAGACACGAGTTCCTCACATGGGTGCTGGAGTGTTTTGAGAAGGTGCGACCTGGTGAAGACGAGCTTCTCAGACTTCTCCTGCCCCTCTTACTACAGGTATGTAGTACCTGTCACTCACTGTCATCGCAACATCTCTCAGCCTCGCATCATCACTTGTGCACTGATGGATTTCTTTTGGGAAACTTGTAGTCCTGCTTAACATTCATACAGCTGTGCATGGTGACACGCTGTCAGCATTTGATCATGAACCAGTTGTGTGTTTTTGTCCACAGCTCTTTGATGACGTTGACCTTTGTGGACAGGCCCGCCGTGGCCCACAGCCTCTCATTTTGTTTCTGTTTTCAGTGCTGACTGATGTTGATAGACACTGAATGCTTTTGGGTAATGCTCTCTCCTCCGTCCTTCAGTACTCGGGGGAATTTGTACAGTCGGCTTACCTGTCACGGAGACTGGCTTACTTCTGCACACGCCGCCTCAACCTGTTGCTAAGCGACGGGAGCCTGGGCCCCGGCACAGGAGGACATCCAGCCCATGGCATCTTGGCGCAGCAAGGTAACGCCCTGCCCCCCACCCCAACCTCGCAGCCGGCGGGAGGGAACCAGCCCCAGACACCTTTCACAGACTTCTACATCTGCCCGCAGCACAGGCCTCTGGTGTTCGGGCTCAGCTGCATGTTACAGGTATAATGTGTTCATTTTGACTTATATATAATGGGTACATGGAATATATGAGACATTTTTATCTATGATTTGATAAATTATTTGCTTTTTAAAATGTAAGAAATAAACGTAACATTCTTGCTAATTTGTCTATTTTTGTTTGCCCCTGTTATTTGTGTCCTGTTATTGTCACATCAGAGCATAGCGCTGTGTTGTCCCAGTGCTCTGGTGTGGCACTACTCGCTAACAGACAGCAGAAACAAAACTGGTTCACCTCTGGACCTCCTGCCCATCGCCCCGTCCAGCTTGCCAATGCCGGGGGGTAATACTGCCTTTACGCAGCAGGTACCGCTATCAGTTTTGATATAGTTGAGCGTGAACGTTTATTTTTGTCCTTGCAAACTGTAGTTTCTTTTTCTATTTTATTTTCATTTGGAAAAGCATTACAGATATACACGAAATACAGTGTCATAGATTATTATCCCCCATCACATTCCAGTTTTTGTCATTTAGAGCGAAGGAATGAAAGAAAAACAAAATACATGTCTACTTGCATGTATAATAATGTTCCCAAAGCTTCTTTTTAATCTAAACTCATGCAAGAAATACCACAACAGCTAATAACGCTTAGCTAAGAAATTAAGAGGAATTGATATAGTTCTTGAATACTAAATCCAGGATTCCCAGCTGCTTTCAAACTTGACCTGTTCGAGTCTTAAAGCAAGTGTTAATTTTTCCATCTCATCCATCTTATGATTTAGTTTTCTTTCTTTTTAAAACAGTTTCTTACTAATAATGTTGTCTCACCTTTTCTTTCATGACAGGTCCGTACAAAGTTGAGAGAGATCGAGGAGCAAGTTAAGGAGCGCGGCCAGGCGGTGGAGTTCAGGTGGTCGTTTGACAAGTGTCAGGAGACCACAGCAGGTTAGAAAACTGTTGTTAGACGCCTGCGTGCAGCTCATGAGAACAGGTTTGTGTGAAAACAACAAGGCCAGTGTTTGAGATTTGTGTAATCTGTTGCCAGGGTTCACCATCGGGAGGGTTCTCCACACCCTGGAGGTTTTAGACAACCACAGCTTTGAGAAGTCTGACTTTAACAACTCACTGGATTCACTGTACAACCGAATATTTGGGTCAGGCCAGAGTAAAGACGGCCACGAGGTGAGGATCGATTCCCCTTATCTTTCTGTTTTTATTATGCATACAGCATGAAATTAAATATTTCAAGACCATTTTAACAAAGATCAAAAATATACTGTTTAACGACGACCAAGTTGTTTTTAATTACTTGGAGCTGGAAAGTGTTTTTAAAAGGGAAACATTCGATGCTGGTATATCTGCTGTGCTGACACCATGTGACTACTAATCAAGCACATTATAAAATGTGTCCCGCTCTCCTATTTTTAGCCGCATTGTCTCATAACGCACGTTTCTGTCCAGATGTCACCAGATGACGATGCGGTGGTGACCTTGCTGTGTGAATGGGCCGTGTGCTGTAAGCGTTCTGGCAGACACAGGGCCATGGTGGTGGCCAAGCTGCTGGAAAAGAGACAGGCTGAAATAGAAGCAGAGGTAAGAGACACACCGTCCTCACAGCTCCAAACTAACTGTTTTAGTTGTGATCAACTTAATTACATCTCCGCTGCTCTGGTGTCAAATTGGCAAAGTCAGCAACTGTACTGTACTGTCATGTCTGACCACATCAACAGGGTTATAGTACAGATTTTTTATTATTATCTTGTACTTGTTCGGTCTCGCCCCTCTCCTGTTAGTGTTCCCCTTTGTAAGAAGTGCCGGATTCTACTATGTACAACGCCTAAATACACACCCCTAGTGGAATATATGGTTATGGTTATAAGGTACTCGACTTAAGTGATCTTGACTATAGCCCTGGATATCAAACTTTGATATTAGTGCACAGTCCTTAAGTTTGTGTTTTACAAATCAACATATGTGCATGAATGAAAGTCCATAAGTTTAGTTCCTTGCGTCCACGTGCCATTTTGTCAAGTATGAATTACTCAAACATTCTGACCGGATAATTGACATTTTGTGGTGTCTTGTTTGTCTGTAGACAAACCAGATAATTGTGTCACATAGGAGAAGCATCTCACTGGGTTTTCCACATTTAGCACTCAAGGACTGTTGTGCTGTCTGTCTGGCGTGTATTTGTTTGCAGAGATGTGGTGAGTCGGAGGTAGTGGATGAGAAGGGCTCTGTGTCATCCGGCTCCCTCTCAGCTGTCACACTACCAATCTTTCAGGATGTGCTGCTACAGTTCCTCGATACTCAGGCCCCCACACTGAGTGAGTCTCTCTCTGTTTTTTCTTTTCTTATATCCTGTGGCTGTGATTCTCAAATGTCCATCTTGATTTGATATTGAGGGAACTTCATATCCTTTTGTCTTTGCCTCTTATTTCATTACCCGACGCGTAAATAAAATTAAATAAATGATTTGACGTGCTATTACATTATTCAAATCCTCTTTTTCCCCTCTGCAGCGGAGCCTGGGAATGAAAATGAACGGGTGGAGTTCTCCAACCTGGTCTTGCTCTTCTGCGAGCTCATCCGTCACGACGTATTTTCCCACAACATCTACATGTGCACACTCATTTCCCGTGGCGACCTGGCTTCTGACTCCCACCTGCCGCGCCCGCGCTCCCCCAGCGATGAGCCCTCCTATGACTCAGAGCGCAAGGAGCAGGAGGCAGGCAGCAGTGGCAAGAATGAGGCACGTTGGAGGCATCTGTTGGTGCTGTGGAGGGTGATGAATCATTTGCGCAGCAGTACAAAGTAACAGCGCGGTGCGAAAGGGTAACATGAGGTTATTGTTTGTTCAACAGGATACCGGCCTGTCAGAGTCGATGGAAATAGACAACTCCAGTGCTAATTTTGACGAGGTACACACTACATTTAACGATGTGCAGTTCCTTCCATAACGCATAAATACATGTTGTTTGGAACCCAGTGTTATTTTGTGTAAATTATAATCCCCCTGCTGCTCATTTGAAAATCTGGAAGTCCTTGTGTACCTTTTGCGTGAAGTCATTTCAGTCTCGTTTCGCCCTGCAGATGTTCTCTCCTCCAATGCACTGTGAGTCTAAGGGGAGCCCCTCTCCTGAGAAGCAAGCTCCGGAGCAGGACAGCAAGGCCAGCTGTAAGGACAAGGGCATGGACCCTGCCTTCCCTCAACTGTATGAGCAACCTCGCCACATTCAGTATGCCACTCACTTCCCTATTCCCCAGGTGAGAGAACTCGCTGCTTGGCATTTAAAAAGAAACCCCAAACAAATTAGACTTGTGAGTTGTTATGACTCAGTAGACGTTTCCTTGCAGCTTGTTTACACAGGAGGCATTTCAACCATGTGTTTCAGTCGTCCGAACAGATGCACTTATATTTTAATTAATACACAGGCCGTGGCTCGGGTTGGACACGTGCTATATGTGCGTCACCAGAACACAAATTGAATTTTAACGTGTATTTTCTTCCACTTTACACATCTTGCAGAAGTGATCGGATATCTGGCTCTGAGCAGTGGCAAAATGCGAGTGACAAACACTCAATACTACATCCTATGTAGACACAATCTACAGCTGCTGCTCATGTGCTGACTGAGCAAGATGGCCGTGTAGACATTTTTATAGATTTTGTATCTGCGTGGACAATAGTTTTCATTTCTAGAGTAATAATGCCAACTAAATCATTTAGGTATATCCTGAATATTCAAATATTAGAGCTCAAACAATACATCGATTCATTAATCAAGCAAAAATGCCAATTCCCTAGTTCCAGTCTCTCAGTTGTGAAGACTTACTGCTTTTCTTTATCATATATGTGTAAACTGAATATTTTTGCCTTTTGGACTGTTGAGAAGTTTGCACCTTGGGCTCTTGGAAATTGTGATGGGCATTATTCACCATTTTCTAACATGTTACAGATGAAACAATTAATTTGATTAATCAAAAATAAAATTGGCAGATTAGTTAAAGCCCTGTTACATGTGATCAACTAAATCATCTCGTGGCTGAAAGCGAATGTTTCCTAAGCATACCTACGTGAGTTTGTGTATGCTTTCTAAAGCCTAAATTGTTGCTGTTGGAAACCCAGAACTCTAAAACAAATGAGTCTGTCTGTTCTTGTAGTAAACTGTGTCACATCTGTCTGGCCCAAATTCGTTTTTTGTGTTGTTTTGTCTTGCTCTGCTGCTCAGGTTATCAGGTGCATCTAGTTTATGAGGATCTTTTTTGTCTCTGCCATCACTTTTCAGGAGGAGAGCGCCAGCCACGAGTGCAACCAGCGGTTAGTGGTCCTCTACGGTGTCGGCAAACTGAGGGATGAGGCGCGACACACCATCAAGAAAATCACCAAAGACATCTTGAAGGTGCTCAACCGCAAAAGCACAGCAGAAACAGGTAACGGTGTTATTCAGCTTTTGACTGATAGCTGAATGTCCTGTATTTCTCGTTTACTCATGTTTCACATTGCGTTATCTGCATGTGGGCAGTTTGTCTGGTAGCAAAGTGACGTTTAAGATCATGTTCCTGTTACATTACACCTACTTCTTATGTCTAAGGATGAAAATGGAAAATTGTAGTTTTTTGATAAATATAGTATTTATTGACTGGATTTTGTCTTGCATCTCTCTGCAGAAAGATCCATGTCTATCACATGAAAGAGAGAATGTTTTGCCAGACAGTAGTGTGGAACGCAGGGCTTTATCATGCTTGGATGTTTGTAAAGCATTGTTCACAGTGCTTGCTTTCTCACTGTGGCTATTCCAGCTGTTAACTCTCCCACTTTGAAGATATTTTTATTATATATTTTATTATTTTTATTCCCTTTCTTCTGCTCTTCTTTAGAGAACTAGATTTTTTCCCCCCTTTTTTTATCGACCCCAGGGGCAGTTGCATCACTCAATCTTCTTACCACCCAATTTCTATGCTAATAGCTCTCATCTTTTCACAGCCACTTTATCTCTGATACATGTGACCTTATTAAGGTGATTTAAGGTTTTCAAAGTTATAATTGCATAGATTGGAGTGTTTTGTGTCACCTTATCACATTCCTGTGAGCTGATGATGACCTTCAGCTCCCAATCGTGTTTCTCTTAAATGGAATGTACCATTTTCCTTTTCTTTAAAGTGCCCTTATAGCAGTGTCTTTTTGCTCTAAAGCTTCAAATCGAAGGAGGCTGGAAAAAAGATAACACACGATTGGCTTAACTCGATTTCACGGCTGGCCCATTTGGCCAGTGGACACAGCGCACTGGCCAGTTATGAGTTGCTGCTCTTTTTTTTTTATTATTTTCTCTTTCCCACGTTTGCAGGAGGGGAGGAAGGACAAAAGCGGAAGAGGAGTAAGCCTGAGGCCTTTCCCACTGCAGAAGATATCTTCTCCAAATTTCAGCACCTCTCCCACTTTGACCAGCACCAGGTCACCTCCCAGGTTAGACCAAGAAATGACGTCTCATGTTTCAATGTATGTGGGAATCCATTATATATTATTTGGGGAGTAGCCACAGGATTTATTTATTCAAATACCAGCTTGAAACAAAAGACCTCCCAAGGTGAATAATTTGAATGTGTTTTAGACTGTGAGATGTCACTTTACCGGGGTTACCCGGGTTAACAAGGTCCGCGTCAGGTGCCGGGGAACCAGGGCAACCTGATGAGAAGTGGGCTACTGGAACAGGAACAAGACACTCGTGGACAAGAGCAGAGAATAGGGAACTGTTGGAATG